>KZ061560.1:350263-376598 GCA_002091835.1 Anopheles maculatus
TCCCAACTCCCTTACCTACAGATCGAAAAATCGAACGCCCCGTCATCGAAACCGTATACGAAACGGATCGAACAATGGACCGGTTTAGCTGCTTGCTTGCGTGTACGTGATGAACCATCGACAGTACGGAAGCGTCGAATACAACAACCGGCTGGCTGTATGGGTCGAGAATCCTGTTGGCTTAAAATATTTCACCCATCCACCGGACCGGATGCAGACGGCTAGCAACACAACCCGGTAACCGAACGCGGAGTAAATTATCCGCGAAAACCCGGTACCCGTGCCCGGATATCCGTGTCAGAACGAACGCACGGTAGCACGATTTATGACCTGTTCGACCGGTGAGCAATGGCATCGGACGGCTAGTTGCATTTCCGGCTGCACAACACACCGCCGGGCACGAGCACAATAGTGTGCAGTGGGGAACTTTTTCCACCCCGATAATAGACGATCGGAACGAACAACGGCTAGCCCCGACCGGTTCGAGCTGAACCGGCGAGGCAAAAGGTAAGATTAATCATCACCCTTGTTCCAACCAGGGGAACGCCGGCTGCGCGAAACCGAATCCGTTAGACAAACTTTTCTTTATTGCTTTTAATTGAACTCAATTAGACTCTAAACTTTGCTCGTTCGATCGTTCGATGGCATTCTTTTGCCGCTGTTCTATGCCGCGCGCAAGCGAAGACGATAAATTTTAACGCTTGGTTCGCCGGCTAGACGAAGCCAAAGATGCACTTAATCAACTCCATCAACCGACATTTATCATTGCGCAGATACAGCGCTTCTTCACCGCTGTGAACACCTGTGTACGGTTGCGGGTACTATCGTCTAGCTATTCTCCTCGATGCTCGGTAAAGAACTCTTGAACAGATAACAAAAAAAAAACACACACGAAACCAGTTACTATACTCAAATTTTATTCTACGCTGATCATAAAAAGCCTCACGTCTGCATCACGTAGGAATGTTTTTCGTTTCGTTTTAGCTAGAGAGCAGCAATTTAGGTTTCGCTATGTGGCGGTATGTGTGTGTGTGTGTGTGTGTCTGTGTGCACCTCCAAACTGTGCGCACCCTGTTCCCATCAGCGACGTTTTGCGGAGAGCTAAAGGACGTGATTTTAAAGTTTTTTGTCACCGTGACCCTGATCAAGATAATTGTTGGACAACCGGGGGTGTTTGTTGTCTTCGCACCCCACTCGTCAAGAGCCTCTCGATTTGCTGATGAAGATGATGATGATGGTGGATGATGAAGATAACACACAAAAGCTGATGATGACTCTGAACACTCGCGGAACGGTTCAGACGATTGGCTCACTCGAACGCGGCCGCCACAGTCCCCAAGAATGCTCCAAACGCTTCCTCGAGCGTTTTCGTTCGATGCTGCTCGAGCGCTTTCAAGCAGTAACGCATAATAACGCCTCCAACAGCCTGAAGGTAAACGAGAAAAGGGAAGCGCATATAAGTCTTGAGGATTTTCTTTAAGAAATCTTGAGCACACGGACTCTAGAGTGGCTAACTTACACCGACATCTTCTTTGGTAACGTTTCGCTTCCGATGATTCCGCACCAGCTTCGTTAGGCTACACTTTAGCAGTGCGGGATCGTTAAGTCCGTAGTCGATGAGCGTACCGATAAAGTTCATCACGTTCAGTGCGTGCGCATGGAGGGATCGGTTTTCCCCGAGTTCGGCCACACTTCCGGTGGCAAAATCAAAGTAGTCCAGATACTGTGGATACTCCTCAAAGAAGCTGTCAGTAAAGAAGGAAAACATTAGTTGAATGTATCAAGGACTAGGAGTGTAACCTTCAGCAAACTTACATCACAAAGATATTCCGACCGTGCGTTACCATGTCTTTTTTGACAATACTCCAGGCCGCGATGAGGGCCACCTTTTGCGATTTCGTTAGCCCAGTTTCATCCGGTGTGTGGTAATTGGTTTGCTCCTCCTCATCCGAACCGCCTAACGACGAAGGTCTGGACATTTTTGATCTGGTTTTGTGACTTCCGTTCCTCGCTTAGCACACGCTTGGTCGATTCTAAGATATCCTGGATGCGGGATAAAAAAAAAACTCACTCAAATTTTTTTCTTGGTAGATAAATTGCACGCGAGATGTTAAATTTTCGAGTTTCCTATTTTATGTTAACATATATTGATATTTTCTTCAACAAATTCTAGACAACAAACAGCAAAGGAAAATAATGCCATAAGAAATTCGTTCAGAAATACAGCTTAAAAACACACAGCACACAACTTCAATGCACTACGTTACCTCCCTGCCCCGGTTACACACACACACGCACAAGCACCCACCACCAACCACCAACCGTCACCACCCACCACCAAAGTCCGCACCAGAAACACGCATGAAACCGAAGCGAAACGGCCCGTACACGCTAGCGAGCAAAAGCGTACACCACCCCGTCAGCTGTCAGGACGTTTGTAAGGGAAAATCAAAACATTAAGCCCTTCCGAACTCGGCAAAAACTTGTTGCTTTCTGACCGAGTGAAGTCGCTTTTCGCGCTCGTTTTCTTGCTACGCGAGCGCGACCCAACTACAGACACACCTGCCCCGGTACGCTCTCTCGCTCTCTGACGCCTACCGTTTCACTCACACCGATGCACAGTACAGTGTTTACTCAATTTTCCCCACTCTTTCTAGCACACCAATGCATGCACACACCGTACTGGTGCAAAATTTTCACGAGTTTCTCTCCGTTTCGTAAGATTGTGGCCACGCTGCACAGAGCCTTCTTTAATGGTAGGAAAAATGGGAAGAGTTACAAGTTCACCTCTACGCCTCTCCACCGTACACCACACCACCACACCGTTCTCACACAAGATGACACCTGTCAATTCGTTCTACTCGCTATGGGGAACAATGTTTTACCGTTCCAACGGGACAATTACTCTAGCAAACACCCTTTTTTCGCACATACCACCTGTTAAATAACACACCAACAAACTGATTGGGAAAATGCCTGTGTTTGGCAAATGGTTTCTAGTAGCGCACCGGGGAAACAAAACGCACACTGTTCGCTCGCAACCAAATTGCGGCTCTACATCGCACGGCCAACTACTGTGCTCGACGCAACCGACACAACACACCAACACACCGGCCAGACGCGTGGCCTACTGCGACTGCACACACCGACCATTTTACAAGCAAACACACTGCGGTTATTGTACGCGCCCGAAATTGATTCAATTTAAAGTATTTATCTCTCGCGCGTCTCGCGTCTCGAGCCAACGGTGCCAGTGCAACTTTTCGCTCTCTCAGACACACACACACACCCACACACACACACGCGTAAGGTACACAGGGGCTCAGTGTTGCCATGCTTGATGGTTGGTTTGCGCTTTCCTGCTCTCTGATGTGATCTTTTGCTCAGCAAATACATTGGCAGCAGCAGCAGCATCGCCGCGAAACCGGCCTGCTAGATATGTACCAATACAGACGGACTCGGAAATGGAATTTTTCGTTTCGATTTTAAATTCTATTTTAATGTTTTAAAAAAATATAAAATAAACTTAAATATAGTTCAAAAATATAACAACTTTTAGCTAAAGCTTTAGATTTAAAATAAAAGGCCAATACCTCGTTATACTTTAGTCTTACAAAATAAATAAATGTGTAAGAAAACATCCAATAAAGAATGAAATAAAATAGAAACGATACCTGCACCACCTTTGCTGATAGTGGTAGTAACTTACTTCATTTCTTACATTTGGGGGCTCGTCCGGGATGATGTTTAAAAAATAAAATAAAATCTGAGTTTAAACCTGGACGCTGAGTGCGAAAAACATTCTGTTTGTTTGATACACTGAGTGTGTGAAAATTAGAACGCTGAGTGCGAAACAAAAAGCTGAGTGCGTAACGCTAAGTGCGAAACAATAGGCTGAGTGCAAAACAATAAGCTGAGTGCGAAATAAAAACGCTGAGTGCGTGATACGTCCAGGTTTGCGCTAACGAAAAGTGCAGATAGTGTATCGAAGTGCAAGAGTGAATTTCGAAGATGACGGAGGAACAACGTATTATGCGTCTGGTGGAGGAGTTTACTCGTTGTGGATTGATGAGGCGTTGTGAGGAAAAGAGACTCCCGGCATCTGGAACGAAAGAAGAGATGGCACGTTTGCTGGTCGAAAACATGGGTGATCGGATCGAGTTTGATACATCAACAGCGGATCAGTATCACGATGCTATACTGAGCGACCCAGCAGGGGCCGCAGCTGTACCCAAGCTCGAGACAACGGTGACGGCCGAAACACCCTCTCCATATTTCTTTCGTGACGTGGAAGAAGGTATCGAGGGCTACAATGCCGATGGGTCAAGGGACCTAAACGCATGGTTCTTGGATTTCGAAGAGATCGCGTTTTTAGCGCGTTGGTCAGACGATTACAAGTTTATAATGTGCCGAAAAAAACTAGGTGGCGTTGCCAAGAGTTTTTTGACCACGTTGCGAGGAGTGAATACATACTCTCTATTAAAAAAAGCGTTAGTGAACGAATTCGCGACAGTAGTGAGAGCCAGCGATGTATACCGGCAATTGGCTTCACGCAAAAAACGTAAGGAGGAATCTGCCTTAGAATATATCTATTCTATGCAAAAACTTGCACAATCGATCGATATCGAAGAAGACAGTTTGTGTGAATTTATCGTAGATGGATTTTCAGCCGATGAGACAACAAGAGCGATCCTATATGAAGCAACAACAATCGCTCAACTCAAGAAGAAGATAGCGTTCAGAGAACGGGCAGATACGAAATCGGAGATAGAGAAGAAGAAACGGTCCTTGGTTGGAGAAACCGCGAAGCATCACAAAGAAGAGAATACACGAAAACCGAAGTGCTACAATTGTGGTCAGCTGGGACATGTGGCCGCGGTCTGCAACGAGAGAAAAAGGGGCGTGAAGTGTTACGGTTGCGGTGTATATGGGCACAGAGCAAATGAGTGTCAAAATAAGCCATCGCAGGTATCAGGGGCAAACTTGGTGACGATCAGCAACGAGGCGACGGTAAATATCGACTTCGGAAATTGTGTTCTAAACGCTCTATTTGACAGCGGCAGTGGATACAATATAATTTCTCATAAAGCATTCCAGAGAATCGGAGCAGCTGCCCTAGAACACGCAAACATGACGTTCAACGGATTTGGGGGAACACAAACCAAAGCGAGTGGTCGAATTTCGGTGGATGTGTGTGTTAACGCGGTAACATACAAGCAACGTACCATTTTTCGTGGTGCCTGATGGAACAATGGCTTACGACGTCTTATTAGGCAGAGAATCGTTAAAGTTTTTCAACGCTGAAGTGACAAAAGACGGTGTGACGCTGGTACCACGAAGTGTTAACAACGAACGAGCAGCAGAAAGCAGCGTGTTTTTGGCAGAAGAGTTGCTCGCAGTTACCAATCCAAGAATAATAGTGCCTAGTGTTTATGAAGAAGAAATCCAAGCCATGATCGAGAACTACAAGGCAGTCGATGAACAAAACCAGCCCAAAGATTCGCCGATAACAATGAAGATTGTCACAAATGAAGCAAGAGTTTCAAATGAGAGGACCTGAAATAGAAGCTTTTAACCAACTAAAAACAATACTAATTAGAGAACCAGTTCTGAGATTGTACGATAGAGAGGCAGAAACGGAAGTACACACTGATGCGTCAAAATACGGCTTTGGAGCAGTACTACTGCAAAAGCACGAAGGAAAATTTTATCCAATCATGTTCTGGAGCAAGAAAACGTCAGAAGGCGAATCTAACAAGCATAGCTACATTCTCGAGGCTAAAGCAATATATCTTGCTATCAAAAAATGGCGTCATTATCTATTGGGAATTAAATTCAGAATAGTTACTGACTGTATAGCCTTTAAACAAACGATGAAAAAAGAAGATACGCCAAAAGAAGTGACACAATGGATAATCTTTTTGCAGGATTTTGAATATGAAATGGAGCATAGACAAGGGGATAGGTTGCGACATGTTGATTGTTTGAGTAGGTACCCAGATCAGAGTGTCATGATGATTTCGGAGGTTACGGCTCGCATTCAAAAACAACAGCTGAATGACGATTCATTGAAAGCTATTATGGAAATTTTAAACGAAAGACCTTACGGCTCTTACAAGATAAAGGGTAACGTTCTGTACAAAACTGTAGATGGAAACGATTTGTTGGTTATCCCTAAAAACATGGAAAAACAAATCATTCTCGATGCACATAATCTAGGGCATTTTGCGACTGCAAAGACCATGCATAGTATTGGACAACAATATTTTATTCCGCAATTGGAGCAAAAGGTCAAACAGATTATAGATAGTTGTGTAAAATGCATTATGCATAATAAGAAGCTGGGAAAAAAGGAAGGGTTATTGAATCCGATTGACAAGGGGGATATTCCTTTGCAAACGATCCATTTGGATCATATCGGGCCGATGGATCTGACAACCAAACAATATAAGTATATATTGACGATTGTGGATGCCTTTTCAAAATTTGTCTGGCTCTACCCCACGAAATCAACAGGTACAGAAGAAGTAATTCTAAAGCTGCAGGTTTGGTCCGATATTTTCGGGGATCCTAAAAGAATTATAACAGACCGTGGGACAGCCTTTACCTCAAATAGTTTTGCGGATTATGTAAACAAACGGCATATTGAGCATATTGTGAATACCAAAACAGGCGTACCACAAGGAAACGGTCAAGCCGAAAGGGTTAACAGAGTAGTACTTTCCTCTTTGGCAAAACTGAGTTCGGATGACCCACCTCGGTGGTACAAATCAGTTGGACTAGTTCAACGCGCAATAAATGCGCATGTGCATGCTACAACAAAGCGATCACCGTTTTACACAATGTTTGGTACTACAATGCGGAATAAGGAAACGGATAAGCTACGAGAAATAATTGAGGAAGAAATGTACCAACAGTTCGAGACCGAGAGAGAACAGATGAGAGAGCAGGTTAGAAAAGAGATCGAAAAAGCGCAGGTCATGCATAAGAAAAATTTTGACCGATTTCGGAGAACAGCGGTAAAATATAAGGTGGGAGATTTAGTAGCTATTAAAAGAACCCAGTTTATCGCAGGAAGGAAATTAGCGAATGAATACTTAGGACCATATGAGGTTTTAGACGTAAGGCGAAACGATCGCTATAAAGTAAGAAAGGCAGCAAATTGCGAAGGTCCTAATATAACGGCCACTTGTGCAAGTAATATGAAGCTATGGTCTTATGCGCTACATAATGACGAACTAACGGAACAGGATGATTGAGTAGCAGTGTCGTTAAGGAAGGTCATTGCGGACAATGAATAATCAGGAAAGGCCGAATGTAACAATGCAAAGAAAGGTTGAAAAAAGAGAGCGATCTCAGCGGAGAGCGATATCGGCGGAGAGTGACGACAGCGAGCGGGAGACGGAAGCGCGATCAGTTGCGATCGAGTCGTCAAGCGGAGCGCTCAAAAATGAAATAAAGCGGAGAACCTAATGTGTAGTTACAAACTAAACCTTTTCATTTCTTACAGACATACGAATTTGCTGCTCGATGTTTTCTCTTACTGCAGCCGAAGCAGTAGTGGTGAGTGGACGGACAGTCACTTGGCAGAGGAAATAATTAGACATTTGTTTGTTTCCTCAGACAACACATAAAATGGGCGGTCTGCGGCTTGTGCACGATGATCTGCCCATTTCAACATGTGCCCCAACGGACAGATATGCACAGAGGAAACAAAAAAAAGCGGCACGATAAGCTCGATGAAAAGGATGGTTCGGGTAAAATAAAAGCGGACGCCTGGTCGCTCACTACACATGTCCTGTTTGACATGCACACAATGTATACGGCGTACGGATAACATCTTGTCTGCGGTGGGGAAATGTGCGACTGTGCGTATTTACCGTTTGCATTTTACTTGAGCTTCACAGAACACAAAATTCACGGCACACACACACACACACAAACATCAACCTTATTTCGAGTTGCCCCATTAGGGGGTGGCATTCAAAATTCTGCACAACATTTGTAGCCTTCACCCACGGAGCAGTGAGCACTTTTTCGAGGACCTGTTGCACGTACCGTGCGCATACGTAAAATTAAACATAAACTTTACCCCTTTTTATAATGATCGGTTGTTAGATTTCCCTGTTTTTTTTTTTATTTTAGCCTCTGATTTAAACTAACACACTTCAGAGCTTCATTGGAATAGGGTTGCATCAATTATAGCAGGCATTAAACTGGATGGAGCCTACCCGTGATGAGCAGCGGTAAATTTAATTATGCTGAACGGCTTCGATTACAATTGACCTCCAGTTAAACCGTTAGGGATGCGCGTTCCGAGGGATGATTGCAATTACTTACACATGAGCCAATTATTATGTGCTGTTCGATCAAATTCAAATGCAATTGAATTATAATTTCTACACAGCGTTTGTTGGGTTGTAGCTCACTTTGTTTTGCCACAATAATAGCCACAGTACATCAACAAACTTTACACCCAAACATAATGACATGCGACTGCTAAACATACATCAAACTGATTACATTATCTGGAACCAGGTTTTGTGTTTAGCTCGTTTCTTTTTTGGTTCACATTGCATCACACCAATAGAACTGGTTGACTGTCAGTCGCAAAAAAAAACCTTATCTTCGCGTTGTATGCTAAACAAATTCGTACCGCTTCTTTATACTGATTTGCAACAATAGCCTTCACACGCTCGTCTGGGAATCAATTCAAGTAATGACGAGCAACGAGCAACATCACATCATCGTTCACCACCAAACACCCGTCTTTAGAAGCGACACACATTCCACTATCTCTTCAGTGTGAATAGGAGCAACAACAAAAAAACGGCACAACATTGCTTACTTCCAAGCACCACCAATATAGTCCGGGCACGAAGAGACCTCCTATCGCCACTTCTAACGATTGCCAAATGTCTTCATGCCACTCCGTCCGGAGCTGTTTTATAGCTCAACGATGTCACCATCACATCACGGCAAGAGGACGCTGGAAACCACAAGGGGGAAGGGCCCAAAATCGAACCCACCGAACGCTGATGAATGCTTTCTGTTTGCTGTTAAAGTTTACCGTTCACTCAGACGACACAAGACGCGGCAGTAAACCGTCGCACGAGATGATTCCCCGTTGACGATTCACTATCAATTAATGATGGCGCTGTGTTGGTCTGTGGCGTCTTGGTCGAGAAGAGAAGCACAGTTTTTTCAGTCGTTGCCGGTCGCGTGAATTATGACAAGTTCAATTTACGACCTGTCACTGATACGACCTACTACCGGGAAAGGACGCTCCCTCGAGGCTCGTTAAGAGGGTCGCTTTCGGTGCCGGTGAGCGCAAGAAATTGGTAGCCTTATCTCATGGGCTAGATCTGATGGATCGATGGACCTGGCTGGGGAAACACGATTAAGTGCAATCGAATGCAGTCGAAAGTATGAGGCGACTCGAAGGGGAAGTGAGCTGTGAGCGGTGTTTCCTAACGACACCACTTCATTAGCCTTCTCTCGTGACCGACTGCTAATCGACTGGAGGGTGAGTTTAAATGGTGCAGCATGATGAACGGAAAAGTTAATGCATTTCTTTTTCTGCCGATTGCTGCTAATGTAGCTAATAAAGTAGCTGTTTCGCATTAGCGCGAGGCAGGAAAATTGAATCGCCTCTCTGTGTACACATTGTGAGGAAGTTAAAATAAATAATTTTATATAAAATGAAGGAGTTTCAGTGTACACTCTTAAACGCTCGAAAGCAATTAATTAGTTTCTTTAATCCTTTTCCTTACCGCCAGGATAACACTTCCAAGGATGTTCCTTTTATATCAAGCTACATTTTCTTTAGAGGAATTCTATAATAAGACTTCTTTATTTTTAAGTATAATTCTCCAGAATTTCTCGCCCTCTTATCTTCATTGGCGCGATAGAGATTTGTATTGCTTACTATAATTTCGTCACAAAGAACTGGTCCAAGACGATTCGCCCAAGAGGACTCGATCAAGAGAACTCGTACAAAAAAATCGTACAAGAGGACTCTTCCAAGAAGACTTTTCCAATAGGACTCTTCCAAGAGGACTTTTCCAATATAACTCTTCCAAAAGGACTCTTCCAAGAGGACTCTTCCAAGTTAATTCAATCGAGAAAACTCGTCCAAACGTATTCGTTCAAACGAACTCGTCGTCAAAAATCACTTGTCCAAGAGGACTAGTCGAACAAGACTCGTCTGAGAGACATTTCTTCAAAGATAACTCGTCCAAGAGGACTGCTTCAAGAAGAATCCCATAAAAACGTTCAAAATAACTCAGCCTACATAACATGTCCAAGAGAACTCCTCCAAGAAAGTTTGTCCAAGAGGTTTGTTTCAAGATAATTTTTATAAGAAGACTCGTCCAAAATGAGCTTGTCCCAGAGATGAAAGCTTTTTCACCTAAGAGTTTTGCAGTTTATGAAGTGACCTTGTACGTAGAACGTTTTTAAAATAAGCATTTTAAAGAATTGCAAACCCAGTTAATGCTCGAGTTCTTCTTCTTCTTTGTTGGCCTAACGACCACTTAGGTCATGCCTGCCATTTCTGGCTTACTAGACTAATTGATACCGCATAGTTGGTTAGTCAATCCTCACTATGGGGGAACGGCCCAGATGAGACTTGAACCCCGGTCCTGCCGTGTGAAGACCGGCGCCGCTGTCGCATCACCACCGGGCCGCCCCTGCTACCTATGAACGTCAGATCCCCGCACTATTCTCTCTCTCAGATACCCAGGCAGATAGACCGTTCAACAATCGAAATATAAAAGTCATGGTCTGATACACTATCCTTTGTTCTACAGACATCCATTGTAGAATATCTAGCATAACAGCAGACCGCGTACGTCGACCACACCCCAACATTAACCTCATAATACGATTTTGCAACCGTTGAAGCCTCACAATTTGTCCTTTATTGCCAAGAAATAGAATGGACGAGCAGAAATCAAAGTGTGATGATATGAGTGATATATAGAGGTGAACTTTCTCGAAAAAAATCGAGATCGTAGACTAATTGATACCGCATAGTTGGTTAGTCAATCCTCACTATGGGGGAACGGCCCAGATGAGACTTGAACCCCGGTCCTGCCGTGTGAAGACCGGCGCCGCTGTCGCATCACCACCGGGCCGCCCCTGCTCGAGTTATACTGTCATTTTCAAACAACTGACAAATGCTCCGTAACGATCGAATCCAGCCATAGCTCTGATTATCAAAGATAAACCAAAGTATAACTCCAACTCCCGCTCAATTTTATCTCCGTTCAAGAAGATATAAAGCAACTCTTGAGCAACATTAAGCATCCAGATTGTCGAATCATATCCTTCTACAGGCAAACAGCTTCACTAGCCGCACACAATCTTCTTAGAAATAGTAAGACAAAACAACGCCTTCGCACCGTTTACCCACGGCCCGCACCAGTTGTCCCGCTTATCGGTGCACTCGTTTTGCTCTTAACGCCACTCATAATCAACAGTCCATCTGCAAAACGCAACACTTCCTCCACTACCACTCCGGCCGGAAACGGGTTCTGTGTCCATTTGCTGGACTTTAATTCCGTTCACTGTTAATCGTACACCGCGTTTGAATGTGCGCCATGGAAAAACCCCGTAGCTCGTGCTGGAAAGAGCGAGTTGTACTGCTGAGTGGTGGCGATGATGATGATGGTAAAGTTGGCATTTTATCATTCCAATTTAATTAATAGTACGCCCGGCTCCCCGTACCACATTCTCCGAGTGCTTGCCGAACGGGAACGGGAACCTTTTGAAAAGATTACAAGCTTCCGTTTTTAATGCGAACAACAACAGCGCTCTTGTCGGACGCCTCCTTTGATTCATCCGCTTTCCATTTCCGTTGACATTTAAATCTGAGGACGACATCTAACGACGCACCATCAAACAGCCACTGCCACCAACAAACACACAATGTGATGTGGGCAACGGCGACAGGTAATCATCGTTACCGGGCCCCTGGGAGATTTTCAGCACGCGATTTTCTGCCCGTTTCATGTTACACCGCGTTACACCGACCACCGAAATCATTGCTCTATGCGGGACAAAATATGACAAGGAACGCTCCTTCCGCGCCACAGTAGCTCGATAAAGCGTCACACGCTGGTAAGAAATCGTGCTCGCTAGCCGTACTTGGGCTATATAGGTACGATGAAAATGAAATGTTTTCTTCCTTTTCGCTGTTATCGCCCCGGTGGACCTTCAAAAGAAAGTATTGAACACGTTTCATGCTGTGACCCGCACCCAACACACCGGGACCGGGGTGATAAAAGAGGTCTGCCAAACTAAACTAAGAACTCTTGCTTTATAACGAACGATGATGCTTTAGTCGATGAAGAATTACGTACCCGGCTTGCTGGTTGTGAATATTGCCCCGTTCTGATTAAATTCCGACCAGCATTTCCGACCGAGGTTACACGGCGGTAACAGCGACTTGCAAGATGTTTCAAACGCCCGGAAGCTACGTGATGCCAACGGATATTGAAACGAAACACGCCATTTAAGGGCCACCGTTCGACGACGACAGTCAACTGAAACTGAGCACAAAAACTGTCACCAGATGGCGTTGCTACTGTTTCGCTGTCTAGAACGCTCTCTCTCTCTCTCGGGCTCCTTTGATTGTAACTTTCACTATCACAATAATCGTTGTGCTGTTGTTGTTGGATCTCCGAAGTTTTGCGCCTTCTTTCTAAAATAATGAAAACTTTCTCAATAATGTTTAATTAATCGAGAAACGGAGGAGGGGATGTAAACCATTAATGAAAACAAACGGGAAGGTGGGTGTTCCGATGTTTCCGAATTCTTGCAGACGACATTTACTTTTGCAGCTGATTGAATTCAATCTATCTTTCCATCGATCAAAGCGTAGCATATACTGACTGCTTTCGGTACTGGAGTGCGCTTATAAAGCTGCCCGATTACTTTCGGATTCTTAGTAATACCACTAGCTATTAAAAGTACTTTCAAACTTCAGTTCAAATTAATCAAAACCCCAACGCTACTCGCTGCTGCCTGTTATTTTAACGCTCCATAATGCGTCCAATATCCAGTCGACCGAAAGCACGTCCAGACGACGGCGCTACTTAACTTGAGCGCTCAGTCCTGACACGCTGACCTCGTGTCATCAATTTTAAGCCCGATTTTCCGCCTGTCAGTAGAATTACACTGACTATTTAATGGGCTTCCCTCTTCTCGCTCTCGGTCGCATTATATAGTTCTTTTCGGAACTTACAGCGACTTAGACGTCATTGCAGCAACTAAGCAGCAAAGTCAAGCGGGAAGAGCACAAGCAACAAGCAGCACAACAGTAACGACCAGCACAACCAACATTCCTCCACACTTTTGATCCTTCACGGTACGAGATGTCCATCAAGGGTGTGCCCTTGGGCAAAACACCCAGCACGGGCTAAATTGTTTGGAGCGACCGAAGAACAAAACTACTTTTTAACGTTAATAAAACTTTGCGCTGTAAGGCAATATATTTTGCACCGGTCCCTGGTGCAATGGTAGACGGTGGTGTGGAAAATGATGCGTTTTTCGTGCTGCCAACCATACGGTACACCGTAGACCCGATCACCCAGCAGTAGGAGAAGTTTTCTCCGGCTGGCATGTGTCTGAAAGAAAGGATTATTACGAAAGAGAACGCAAAAAGGGGAGAAGTTTGCGAAGAAAGCGATATCAGCACGTGCACAATACTGGGTCAGCCGTTTAGTACAGTGAACTAAGCACGGTGAAGTTCGTGATAGTTTGGGAATGAAAAACTGCGCCAAATATTTGCGCGTCACCAAGCGCCATTGTACACTATTAAGGTAAGGAGTTTCGATATCGAATAAAGCGAATAAGACACTCGTTGTAGCTTCCCGGTTGCACCATAAATATGTCCCGGAAGAGGTAAAATAATGGACAAACTAATCATATACGCTATTGTCTTTTATATTTATTTGTTTATTATTCATAAAGCATACTTTCTATTGGTTCCTTCTAAGTCTGTTTCCTGCACAACCCTCTAAAAACATAGTCTGCACCGGGACGGAATCGAAATGCTCGGTGGAGTTGTCGGAGATTGTTTTTGCGACTTGCTTTTGTGTACATAAATATAGGTTTATTTCTTTGCGTTTGCTGATGACGAAAACGTCAAGGTGTTTTGTCCTGCCGAAGGTTGCAGCAGCAGGTTGTGCTTGGGGAGAAAACTGCACAGCACACGAACTGGGCCATTTTATATTTATTTGTTTATTATTCATAAAGCATACTTTCTATTGGTTCCTTCTAAGTCTGTTTCCTGCACAACCCTCTAAAAACATAGTCTGCACCGGGACGGAATCGAAATGCTCGGTGGAGTTGTCGGAGATTGTTTTTGCGACTTGCTTTTGTGTACATAAATATAGGTTTATTTCTTTGCGTTTGCTGATGACGAAAACGTCAAGGTGTTTTGTCCTGCCGAAGGTTGCAGCAGCAGGTTGTGCTTGGGGAGAAAACTGCACAGCACACGAACTGGGCCACGTCTTGCTGGATGCTCCGTTGGATGTTTCGTTTTTGGGCATTAGGCAACACAAACACCACACATAACGACCTGACCGGGGTTTCCGCCCGGTACCTGCTGCCAGGATTCGCCAACTAGCGCAAACGAAAACGTGTACGAAAGCAATAAATTACTCCACCAACCAACGGTAGCAACTGTGCATTATTCAGCACCTAAAAACGCTCGCAAAGGACCTGAAGGAAAAGAGCAAATAGAAGCATGCAACAAAGCCGAGGAAGAATCCAAATCCCCAAAGATATTAGAAGCAAAAACCGTGGCGAGAGCGACCCGGTGCCGGTGGTGATCGAACACCCCGGAAAAGGAGGATTGTGAGAAGCGCATTCAGGCGAAACATAAACAACGGACCACGGTGCAGTATAGCACTGCCCGAAGTCGTTCGGTCGTACAGCAAGATGGCCGGGCCGGTGGCCTTGAAGCTGGGTTGAGTAAAACTAATTCGCAAGCAATAAATAGACATTGTTATGATGCATCATGGCATCAAGTAGTTGGCTATTGTTTGTCCCGACTACAGATACTGTTGCCGCTTCACACCGGTTCCCGGCAGCAGCGTCATATGGTGCCGCTGCTCAGATTATTCTACCCATAACTCCCCGGTTTCCATTTTATCGCACACAAACTGCTCTTAAGCACCCGGAAGTCGCACACTTCCTCCCGACCGTCGGCTGTAATGTGTGCCGCACCGAGCGGTACAACTTTCTGGCTGCTCACAAGTAGCCTTCAACTTCCTCTCAAAGTTTGTCTTGGGACATGGCTCACCATGCAGACCGATCCGTGCCATTGTGCTACACAGTTTGTGGCACGTATTTATCGATGCGTACTGTTGTACAAAAACAAAAATCAAACCAAAACTATCGTGTACGGTAAGTTGCTAACAACGGAATTCCGCATAAAGCAACATAGCAACTAAGCTTAAGCAGGAGGGGTGGTGGTGGACCGATTACGCATCACCAAGCATGATTGAGATGCAAAGAATAGGCTCGGCCGGATCGAGCTTAACATGCGGAAGTTTTTCCCACAAGAGACTACCGGTGGAGCAAAAAGAAGAAACATCCTGCCGACACAATTGTCTGCAGTGCATTAGTTTTGGTTCAATTATGACAACACTGTATGGTATGCGCTAGACATGCATATCTATCATAAATGGACAAATCATCGGCTATGAAACCAGGGGTCGGCAACTGCTTTTTTCTGGAGAATGATTTCTTAGCGTTTATTGTATGCTTTACGATTTACAACTAAGTCAAGGAAACTAGTAACAGTAGGCCAAGATTTCTTGAGGTAGTCTAACAAAAAAAAGAAAGAATAGTTCCAAGAATAACTTACTCCTCTTAGACATTAACCTTCTTAGTAGCTTTCGAGAGGAAGTTGCTCTGCAAGACTTTCCTTCTCGTATGTGTGGATCAATATTTTACACGATGTACATACGGCAGGACTAAGTATCGAAGCCTGTCTGGGGACCTAGGATCTCTTCGTACCTACGCCTGACTATCCAACTACAGATTGATCTAAGTCATGGAAAGAGATAAATGGTAGCCCTAGACCTTTCGAGATTGTAGCGCCGAAGAAGCAGAAGTCTCGGTTAGTTTCACTAGAATTTTGCTTTATAAATGTTTCTGATAAACGAAGCACAAACCAATCATCGGTAAAAAGAAACATCAAGATATTCATTCTAACAAATTGTTGTGTACTAACAAAGACAAATTAATTATTATAGTTAATTACCACTCATCACCTCCACACGCCCTGCTCGCACAAACCGCCACAGATAGTCCGTAGCACCCGTCGTTCGAAAATGGCGAGTGCATTGGCGTCCTCCGCCAGCATAGTCCAGGACTCGTGCCCGTAGAGGACTACCGGCCGTATCAGTGTGCGATATATGGCGCATTTCGCGCGTTGTTGGAGTCTTCTGGATCTGGAGGAGTTTGTGGAGTCCGTAGTATGCACGATTCCCCTGAACAATGCGCCTTCGGATTTCGCTGCTTACGTTGTTGTCCGAAGTTACGATCGTGCCAAGGTATCAAAACTCCTGTACTACCTCGAGATCGTCGCCGTCAACTAACACTCTGCTTCCGAGTCATGCTCTATCACGGTCAGAGCCTCCGGCAAGCAGGTATTTTGTCTTCGTCGCATTGATCCTCAATCCAATCCTATCGGCCTCGCGTTTCAGTTGGGTGTACGCTTCGCACACCGCCGCAGATGTTCGCCCGATGATGTCGATGTCATCCGCGATGCCAAGGAATTGGAGAGACCGGGTGAAAATCGTGCCCCGGATGTCGAAGCCGGCGCTTCGCATGACACCTGCGATGTTGAACAGCAAACAGGAGAGTCCGTCCCCTTGCCTCAGTCCCCTGTGAGATTCGAACGATTCCGACAGCATGTTCGACACTCTCACCTTCCACTGCACACCGTCCATTGTAGCCCTCAACAGCCGTACCAGCTTCGCAGGGAAACCGTACTGCAGCATGATGTTCCATAGCTCAGTACGATCTATGGTGTCGTAGGCTGCCTTGAAGTCGATGAACAGGTGGTGCGTGGGGATCTGGTGCTCCCGGCACTTCTGGAGGATCTGCCGTAGAGTGAAGATTTGGTCGGTAGTGGATTTCCCTCCAACAAATCCAGCTTGGTAGCTCCCGACGAAATCTGTAGCAGGGGGCGCAAGTCTGCAGAAGAGTATTCGGGACAGGATCGAGACGACGGAAGCCATACAGTTCTATTCGTACTTTAGAACTTCAATAGTACAATGTAATAATAAAATTATTAATAATTCCTAAATAGTACGTTCTTTTTACCAATAAATGAATGTAAATGCATTGAAAAAAAAATTGTAATGTAATTTCATTTACCGAGTTTGATCACCACTGACACATACAAGCGTGTTGCGCCTTAACATTGAGTTCATAATCCCATTTGATTGGAATGTATCGATTGTCGTACAAGCATCATCAATGCCGGATTTAACACATCCCAATAATTGGTCATATTTCCTAATTGAACCGTAAAGCTCCAGCTGTAGTTTTGCTGCCAACTAAACACTAAAACACTAAAAACACAAAACCTCTCCAAAATAAACAAAGCAAAGCACTTTTACTGTGTGGTGTACACATTTTATCTGCCACAGTTTTTAATTGTCTAGCGCTTCGGACGCTTCGAAGTTTAATTTCGGGGAATTTTGTTTGGGTGGGTGACGAGCGATGGCTACGGCTCATTACTAAAGCAGTTGAAAAGTAGTTGGAAGCTAACTATTTACGTGACTGGCATGTACAAACCGTACCAGTGCCCGGTTTACATCTGCATTCCGTAGCTCATACGAACAAGTCACTTCTATCAAACGGTAGGAAGTGACCGTAAGCTACCGTACTACCCTTTAAGTAAAATGGTTTTTGCTTAACATTTCCGGCACTGTTTTGCTGCGAGAGAGAGAAAGAGAGCGATGGGACTACGTAAAAAAAAAAGGAAACAGAGATAAATAATGTTAGGGACACTTTGGAATGGATGTTTTTTATTAGTTTTGTTTGGAAAAACTTGTGCGTGTTGGATCGTTTCCCGGGGTTCATATTACTCTAGCGTAATTATTCCACTATAAATTTGAGTGGCAGAATAAGATGTCGTTTGTAGTTTTGTTTTTGTATTTCAAAAACTATGTTACTAAAGCGGAAGTTTTGTTCGTGTCTGCACATTATTTACTATACTTAATTATAGCCAATACTAATTAATTAAAGTATAGCTAAAGCTCTCAGTTACATTTGTTCTACATCATCCAGTTTCATGCGTGCGTTGAAAAGGCCGCTCAACTCGATCAGGAGCCGATAACACACACACACACAAATATAGCATGACTGAGAACAACAGTCCCCAGAACCACTCGTGTCCAGCCCACTGCACGACTCTTGCTCGTAATTAGTGTGCAACTAAGTTTTTCACTTACGTGAGAATGTTTCATAAATAAAATAATCAACACTGCGACTGTCTTCAGCCCGGTGGTTTCAGAAGAGTCCGTGATCGTCAAACAGAGTAGTTCAGGCACAAGATACGGGCCGTGCAACCCGTTCATATGTTGGATAAAGCTTAGATGGACTTAGCCCTGTTTTTTTGCCGACTTGCCACAGGTAACCTTTTATTTGTTTGTGCCACTCGTCCGAACCCTACCAATCCGTCCCAGAACAGATGCAGTGGCCAGACCTTGTCCCATGGTTTGATGATTTCTCGCAGAAGGAACAATTTGCACCAAGCCCTACGGAAAATAAAGTAAATCTCCTTCCTCCCCTTTTGCGTTTGTGTCCCGTTCTGCCAGTTGCCATCTGGCTCGAGCTTTCCAGAGACCATTTTTACACACACTGCAGCAAACGGAAGTGTTGTCGAGGCTGTGCTGACGACACAACGATAGCCGGGTGAAGAATGTGAACGTGCGGAACTCCCGTGGCCGTGTAAATGGCCGAGAAAGTGTAGTTCTTTTTCACTTCACCACAGGGTGCCTATGCTACCCGGAGGATTCGTTTCGGTTCATCGTCATACGGCATGTTGCATGTAAAAAATACTATCGCCCGCAGCAGCTCTACTCCGGCATCCGGGATTCGGCCTGCTTGCTGCATCCATCCATTCGACCCCGTCATGCAGTGGCATTCCAACCCCGATGCATATCATCACCGGGTTGGGTTGGGTTTTTCTGTCCGAAACCCGGTTAAACGCTATCCAAATGGCCCCTGTAATGAGTTGGCGCAGAATTTCGCATCGCAAAACCCCGAGTTACGTGCCGGGTGCTTTTGTTTTGTTTTTTTTTTGTTAATGTAATTCGCCGCACAAACGAACGAGGTAAGCGAACTGAACCGGAAAATATGCTTTGCTGGGTGTGTGTGTGTGTTTTTGCTTTCCGTCGGAGCTACTTATGCATTTACAATTAGAGGTGCATCGTAGTACGGCGGCAACCCTATGAAGGTGCCTGCATTTATGCAATGACTGCACACTTAGTGAAACGAAACAGATAAATGGTTGTGGATGGAGATGACGGTCTGCATAACAACGCAGAATCGTGATAATGCATACAAAGATGGATGTACAATGTTTCATTTTACCGAATGTTTGTACTTGCAGTGGTGGGGTTAAGAGTTTAAGCTCGAGCGACCCGATCAAAAGACTTCATAATCGGAGAGTCCTTGTCGTTTAAGAGATATCATCTAACATGAAACCTCGCAGTCAAAGAGGCGTCTGCTTCCAAAAGAATCCGTCGTTCAAAGGGCCTCACAATCTAATAGCCTTTCTCAGTTACCAGGAGTCTTCACCTATCAAGAATCCTCGAAGTCTCATCACTTTTTTCTACCAAAAAAGAGATCACCTAGACTATGGAGGCACGACCTCCAAAAGACATCGTAGCTAAAGGGATATCAACTACCGCGAATAGACAAAAAAAAGACAAAGAAACCTCTTCATCCACGAAACCTCGTCTGGTAAGAGGCGTCGTCGATTAAGGAGTGTTACAACCGAATAGATTTCATTGCCAAAGGTACTACATCGTCTAAGGCTCGCCTACCTTTGAGTGGGAACTCGTCTATCAGGAGATTTTGTAGTTCTAGGGACTAATTCTACCAAGAGACCTAGTCATCCAATGCGTCCTATCCTCCAAACGGGCGATAGAAGCTATAAGAGATTCCAACAGTAATAATCAAAGTCATTCCCGGCATTGGTTACTTGATGTGATTTTGCTGACATTTTCAATAGTTTTTATACGCCTAAATGCATGCAATTTTTAAAAATTATGACCAATTCAAATAATTCCAACTTATTTTACATACTTTCAGGCGCATTCATCTAATCATACAACATCAAAATAGTATTTTTCTTACAAAACTATTTAAAATAGCACATTTGCTGCTACTTAAAATGTAAAATTATTCTTCGTATAAGTTCCATTAAAAGAAAAACAGCTTTGAAGGGAACACGTGATAGGGAACCTTGCCCAGCCAGCTTCGAATCAGGTCACTCTCGTAACCACACGCTAGGCTACGGGTTTTCAAGTTCTATTCGATTAAGTCCATCCCATGTAATAGAAGCTGAGCTCCGAAAACTGCACCCCGGAGAGCCTCCGGTGCAATTACAACGTTAAGCCACCGAGCTCGCAGTGCCTGTGGTCAATATGAACTCGGTACGTCCAGTCAACAGTAACTAACCTTTAGTTCATCTTCCCTTCGTTCAAGAGTGCCCACACCGCAAACAACTACTAACCCGAAGCGCATTATGCAAGATTTATTAGGACTAGCTACGGCGATTATGAGTGTTCGGCTATTCCTCTCTCTATGGCATCATGAAAAGCGTCCTCCCCGGAAGCGATTGTGTTCGATTGTGTGATGCAACGATTCCTGTAAACTGATAAAGAGCGAGTAATTATGGTAACATTCTTCTGCTAAACTAATTGTTCACTTTTCGGGAGCAACCCTAATTAAAGCGCAATCATGCAAGGCGGAAAGTTGGCAAACCTTAACATGATCTTGCTTCTTATCTCGTTCGCACACTATCGCACACGGCGATGCGTACGTAATGTTGTATGCTCAGAACTTTCCATTGTGAACGCATATTACATTAGCACAGCTTTGTGTACTCACATATATGCTTTCACCTTCATAAGAACGTTTTCCGTATCATCCATACCAGCATCTTCATCGTCATGATGAAAACACACGAGAGTACCCAACAAGTGCACGCGAGAAACTTTTTAATAATTCAAACAAACTAAGTCGAACGCTAAACAGCAGCAGCAGCAGCTTGAAGCATTGAAGGATGCTTGTTTCGCTGCAACTGAAAACGATGCAACTCAAGCTCTTTTACCCGGAGCGTGTGTGTGTGTTTGCGCGTGGGTTGTTACCGGAATCCGGAGGTTCTGCTTAAAATTAATCCATAATCATCTCGTATTATGGGAATGTGTGGAGGGTCATGCAAGATGTATCAACCAAACCCATAACTTCTTCATCCGCATACGCACCGGAAACATTAGGTACAAAGAAAATAACTATCGGGACCCGCCATTGATGCTTGAACCTTTTCCGGTAAATTGTCATAAATCTTTAAGCACTGGTTCCCCCGTCCCACGTTTTCCCGGAGAATCCAACGTATGGGTATTTCTGGAGAAAGGGAACGAATACTAAAACCATTCTACGCCGTAAGTTTCGGACAGGTGGCCAGAAAGAGCACAGAAATAGTACCAGCCCTGAAGGAATGTGACAGCTTTGTGTGCAACAGTGCGGCATAGCCTGGCACTACGGCACAGTTTTGTCTACCTCACCGTTAGTTACAGTAACCGAGACCTAAAACTTTCAAAACTAACGCCCCAAATAGCGCAGCAGACGTGCGAGATGGTTTTTTTTTTTTTGGGCGGAGGAGAACTCCAAGGAATGGCAACGTGTGTTCGAGAGTCCTAGGAAAGTTTCGAACTGCGTTCTTACTTGAGCTTACCCTTCGAGGAACGGCCCCATTCCTTGGTACACCTAATTCCAACATAACCCGCTCTCTCTCTCTCATGATCTGATGTGAACGGTTACCGTAGCACATAAACAAACCATCCTGGTTTTCTTCTCGATGGAGGACCGAATGTTTCCAGTAACAGTATACGAAGCACTTCTGGTAAGAACGTGCGGTATCCGAGCTTGACACTGGAAGCCGGAACCTGCTGCAACTGCCCATGCGCACTGGAAAATATCCCCTTTTTAGTAAGGTGGGAGAAATATCCTTTAGATTCTGGGGTACTCACGGCTCAACTGCTGTGACCATTCCGAGTCAACCCTTATATGGGAGGAACGACTCGATAAAGCATTTCAAGTGTCAAGAGGATTCTTCAATCGAAGCAAGCCACTTGCCCCGAATGACGAAAACAAACAAATACCGATGCGTTTCTTTTTTTTTTCTTTCCTAACGTCCAATTTAAGCCTTTAATCGTTAAAGCCACTGCGGTACAATAAAGCTGGTGATCGATTTTCAGCACCTCATAAATTGCCCGCACCGTACGGCGTAAACAAATCCATTTACTCTACATTATGTGCTCACCTCAATCGCGTCTCAAGGAAGGAAGTAAACAAAACGACAAATGTCACCGCCACCGGGCGTCTCCACCGACAGCTCCTGTTTGCATTCCTTTTAATTCGAACCCTACTTTCCGCTGCTGTTTGGACACGATTGACTTGCGGTCTTTGCCGCACGGTACCAAGCAAAACCGACCGTTAAATACGGATCCGCAAGAGGTCGTGGCCGGCTAGTGCCGGCCGAGTGGCGAAACACCGAGAAAATCGTACTATCCCGTGTGCTATAAAAGGATTATGTTTCATCGTAAAAAACTGCTTCTTCTGTCACACACACACACACGCGCGCACAAACACACACCTTTACTAAACACACATTGGGGAACGTGTCCCGGAAGGACCGTCCTTGGGGCTGACCGAGGTGGACGCTCGTATCCGTTTCCATTCGTCCCGAGCATTTGGGCAATTAAATGTTTATGGTGTGCTCCCGGGACGAAGCTTATACTGGCTGGGTGGAGTTGTGCGTTTTAATGACACCGAATGTCGGTCGGATGTTGTGAGGAGCAAACCGATTTAATGCTGTATTGATTAACAGCGGAATGATGATTTAAAATGTCTTTTAGAAGAAACAAAGCACAACAATCTATTCACAAATAAATTAAGAACAAAAAAACATAGGACTTTATGTAAAGAAATTTCTGTTTTCGTAGCTATGGCACACTACAAAAAAGAGACAACTTCCCCAAAGACATACAAGTCAACGAATAATGTCGTCACCTGAAGTCCGACGTCTTACAGGACTTCTTCTCGTCCTGGGGTATCTCATTTCCAGTTTTTTCACCGGACATAAATATCGTAAACGATCTCATCAGACTTTTATTTTTATCCGTCCTGTACGAATGCTTGACCTTGAGACCGTGTGGACGGTTTCAACTACAATTTGAGTCTTTCAGACACAATACTGGTGCTTGCAATAAGAACCTCTTATTTCTTATTCTTCAATTGCTCGTAAAGAAAGCACCGGCCCCGTCTGTGAAACTTAATAAAGAAGCATAAACCAGTGCGTAGTGTGGTACTCCCGGGGTTCACCATAAAACACTCGGCCCGGGCGACCTGATTGAATCCATTGGTGCGAAACTTTTCGCATTGATTTTTTCGCACATTAATAGTAATGCATTTTTCGGCGACCTGGTGGAAAAAGTTTTGTGCACTAAAAATTGACGTTCTTTCTTCGACCAAGAACCGAACCGAAAACTGGGAAAACTTTCCCAACGCTACCAAACCATTCCCTGGAGCGTTTGCGTTCGGTTCGGATGGAGGGAGGAGTCCGGTCATCATAATTGATGCAAATGATCTTTCGAAAAAGTCACTTCCCACGCGAGGGGAAGCACAAAAAAGCGGAACGCGAATATTCTTTCCCAAATCCTTTCTTCGCTCACCAGCTCTTCTCCAGCCGAGGCGAGGCAAGACATTGCAAGTACATTGTTGTCGTTGGTTTCGGCCAACAGCACCCTCGGGCACCGTACGTACAGCACACACCTGAAACGAATATCCGCGTTCGCGCCTTCCAATTTCGCAAAACAATTGACGTAACCTTTTTTTTGTGCTCAACCGGACACAAACGGACGGACGGTAAACTTTCCGTCCCAAATATGCCCACGCCCTACAACGCCCGACCCGTGAGGGACAAATTTCATTACTCGATCTACTTTCGGCAAGGTAAGAAAATCCCGAAATGCAAAGGCACCGTTCACCCTTTCTTTCTTTCCCACCCCAACAAGACCGGGGGCAAATGTTTTCCTTGCAAAACTTCCTATTTCTAGTCGCAACTCCCCTGAGCAGCACCAACATCACCACGGCTTAAGCATCCTGGTGAAACAAACAAAAGATGTGCACCGGCGAAGATGCAAAGGTCCGGAGCGAAAGGGAACAAACTCTGCTGGGTGTTTTGTGTACGAAATGTACGAATAAATGATTCTCCCGCACAGTGCATAGTTCCGTTTCCCATTCCATTAGCCCCACACTGTGGAAGCTGCGCGGGGGGGACAGAGCGGGTGGGAAAATTTAAATTTATATTGTGAAACTTTTATGAAGTAGTAATAAAGATAAGAAAACAAACTAAGGCACTTCGCCGACGTACGCGAACAGAAAGAGTTGCTCTGCACCGGATAGCCGACCGTCCTTCGCCATCCCTGTTGTATTGTGGGCAGGGGTTTGGACGAAGTCAGGGTGAGGAGAATAAGGGCAATCAACCTTTCCACCTTACACCGCTTCCTGCTGGAGGCAGGATGCAAGAGCTGGAACTGCATATCGTTGAGAGGACAGTAAGAGGTACTTGTGCGAAGGAAGCAAGGAACCGTCATCTTCAAGTTCTTGTGCTTCCAGCGTGTCGCCAAAGGAGTAATAAGGCTACGGCTAATAAGAATCACGGGAACGCTTTTACGCACTTGCAAAATGGGAACTATAAAGCTTGATGCGAATATTGCGAATCGAGAGCGAATGGATCGTTTATTTTAATGCTACTGGACACTGCTCCTGAATTCCTGCACCGTACAAAACAGGACACTAATAATACTTCCTTAACTGATAAAACTAACACACTCCAATTACCTATTTGGAACTATCGCACCTAAACCTTCATCGCTAACCAGCGTGCCGGATTGCTAATGGTCATCGTGTCCACCATCTTAATGTCAATGCCACGCAGCGAGAACCGCATCAGCACGTTGTTCAGAATATGACTATAACCATGTCCACCGAAAGAAGTCTGCAAAACAGAGATTATTAGCAGCGCAATCATCCTTTCTTCACGTTTCCGATTACTTACCAGTCGATGCTTGGTGTGGATGTCGTGTGCCATCAGAATTCGCTCCTCGTAACCCTCCCGAATAAGCCGTATAATCTTCTGAATCCGTTGCTCATCCGACTGCATGTACGACTCGGGATTCAGCTGATAGTACGAACACTCCGTACCGAACAGATCAAACTGCAGGTACGTACCGAGCTTGGCAAACTCCAGCAAATCCTCATCCTCGAACAACGTCCGATCGAGATGCGACATCACACACTTGGACGCGCTACCGCCCGCCTCCAGATAAACCCGAACAATCTCGTACGGAGCATCCCGTTCGCGGCCCGGATGGAACGAAACACCACAACCGATCGCGGCCTGTACCTCTGCCGTCGCTTGTATAGCATTGCGCTTATAGCATGGCGCTCGAAATGCGTTATCGGCCAGCCACTGCCAACCTCACCGATAAAGCCACACTTGACCGGTTCGTCCAGCCCGGGCGCCTCCACACCAAACAGAAGCTCTTTCGTGTACAGGTCCGTCATCTGCTCGACGCTCATCTCGTGCGTTGCCTCATCTTGCATCGCATGGATGTAATGTCCCGTACCTGCGATCACATGTACATTCGCTTCCTTCGAAACATCGTACATCAACTTCAAATTACGCCCCAGACCGTGCGACGTATTCTCGACGATCGTGCCGCCGCCAAACTTCTTATACGCCACCACATCCTTCGCCACAGCCTGATGCGTATCGAAATCTTCAAAATTTATGTTGTACCGGCTACCGTACGGGTACTGCTTCACGTAGCCAACGTTTTCCAGCGTAATTCGCTTGCTGACGTACTCCTCCACCGCGTCCGGTGGGGCTGAGTACATCTTATCGAAGTTAAGCGAGAAATGCTCATGCGTTAGCGTGTAGCCTAGTTGCTCTGGGTCCACTGGACCACGCACTGGAAACAAAAACAAAACCCGCAAAAACCAATCA
>KZ061560.1:389194-422822 GCA_002091835.1 Anopheles maculatus
TCGGAAGACACTTTCCTTCAAGTGCTGTGGACGGAAGCGGAGCTAGTGCAGGCGCTTAAGCTACGAGGCATCAGCAAGGAAGCGTACTCGTTCTTACGCCACCAGATGCATTATCCACTGCCGGAAGATGCACAAATTGAACGATGGATTCATGGCGCTTATCTAGAAACGGGACACAATGCAACAGCGTTGCGTATCTTGCAAATTCACGCCTCAACCTTAAACGATATCGAACTCATCTGCACACTGAATCTGCTTCATATCAGCACACCCGCACGGTACCGGTACGATAGCAAACGTGATCAAATTATTGGACCAAACGCTCACCTGCATTGCCTTACCGTGCAGGGTTTGTTCTCCACGTGGCAACAGATCATTTACATCGATTTCGATCTCAGCGTTGGTAGAGAAATGATGGAAAAATTAATTACCGATCTGTATCACATAGGTTGCAAGGTAGTTGCTATAACGACGGACTGCGATCAGACTACCGTTGATGTATGGCGCACATTGGACGTGAGCAGCGAGCAACACTACATACGACACCCAGTAACGGGCCATTCGGTATACGTGTACGCTTGTCCGGACCGAACGTTGGTCGCGATTCACCGGGTACTGGTCGAGGATGGATTCTTAATGCAGGAAAACAATCTGTTGATTAGCAATGCTACTTTGATGCCATTCATGGTCCGATATTCCGCCAGCTGTGGTATCTATGAACGATATCTTAGCAGAGAGGTAAGGGAGCTTGTATTACAGTGGCTTCCATCTCAAAATGAGGCATCTTCTTTCGCTTCGGTACTGTATACGGTCACGGGAATAAATGGGATTGGACATCAGTCCCGTGTGTCTGTCTATATATGTCCCTTTTTAAATGGAAGCAACTGTATCGATTCATAAAATATTGTATCTGATTAATAGTACTTGTTGTGCCTTCCAGATCCTTCCAAATGTAGCCTGCAATTCTACCCTTTCGCGAGAGTTTATATCTTTCAATACAACGAACACGTTACGAATGCTCTCCAGCGTTGAAGCTGAAGGAAGTGATCTTCTGTCCACATTGACTACACTATTTTATCTTTTTATCGATTGGTACGAACTGTGTACGGCTGACGCCTGCTCCGTGGATAATTCAGCTGAACTGCAACTGATCACCAAACTACCGTACGGAATGTGTGAAGATGAGCAAAACATTGTGCTGGATGGAATGTTCGATGTGATGGAAACGATACGCTGTGCCGATTCGGACAACGATTTTCTACCACAGGCTATTCTCATGTCCATCAACTCGATGCGGAAGCTGCTCGCCGATTTAAGGGCCACCTATCCAGGGCAAATCGGAGGCATACCAATGTTACGGATGAGCACAGTTCCGATGAATGAAACTTTACTGAAACTGCAAGAAAGGCTTCGCCAAGATTCAAAAACCCATTCAGTGAATGACATTCTTTTCAGTCTCTGCAAGACGGTTTCCTCCGCAGGACAAAGTTCGCATGCCACAAATAACCTGCTACAGCTGGGCGGATTTTCAGGCGAAGGCTCGTTAGAAAATCTTCGACGGGAAGATGATCCACCTGATCCGGATGTACCCTATGTGTCCGACCAGAATGCCTGTAGTTTTCTTACACAATTCGCTGTGGCTCGATTGGGACACAAGTACGATTATCTTGGCGAGCGATCGGTTACTATCGAACAAAACAATGGCCAGTATGGAATGAAAGCCACGGATGGGGACGTTCGTCCCTTAATTCGACCCTCAGAAGTGTGGAAGGAACAGGCCAAACGACTTGAATCGTACCTCCGTAAAGCGTTGAACGAAAAAAAGGCAGGTTTGGCTAGCGGGTTGATCGATTTCATTCTCGGTCGTCATCCTCGCATGGCACGTGATTTGGTGGAGCTGTACGTAAGGAAACGGATTGCCATTAAGATGCAATCACTTAACTCTAAGCTAGATGCAGTAAGTGCACAAACCACGGACAGCTAATAAAGCATTGTACCCGTACTTGTCCTGTTAGTGGCGTGTTTATTGCTTCAGAAGATTTACCGCTTGGTTGGAATGGAGTGCCAGTAAAGGCATACTACATTTACGCCGTTCTGTTCAGGAATATTTGAAAGTTTTCTGTCACCAGATAGTCGTCACCAAAGATTATTACGAGATTCACCTCAAATTCTAAAATAAAAATGGAAATTTGTTATAAAAAGAAAAGGCCAATTGTAGCAGTACTCTGCCCTTCACTTACCGACTTTAAAATTCTTCGTTATCAGTGTCGGACACGTGAACAGCCTCGGATTCATAAAATATTGTATCTGATTAATAGTACTTGTTGTGCCTTCCAGATTCTTCAAAATATAGCCTGCAATTCTACCCTTTCGAGAGAGTTTATATCTTTCAATACAACGAACACGTTACGAATGCTCTCCAGCGTTGAAGCTGAAGGGAGTGATCTTCTGTCCACCTTGACTACACTATTTTATCTTTTTATCGATTGGTACGAACTGTGTACGACAGACGCCTGCTCCGTGGATAATTCAGCTGAACTGCAACTGATCACCAAACTACCGTACGGAATGTGTGAAGATGAGCAAAACATTGTGCTGGATGGAATGTTCGATGTGATGGAAACGATACGCTGTGCCGATTCGGACAACGATTTTCTACCACAGGCTATTCTCATGTCCATCAACTCGATGCGGAAGCTGCTCGCCGATTTAAGGGCCACCTATCCAGGGCAAATCGGAGGCATACCAATGTTACGGATGGGCACAGTTCCGATGAATGAAACTTTACTGAAACTGCAAGAAAGGCTTCGCCAAGATTCAAAAACCCATTCAGTGAATGACATTCTTTTCAGTCTCTGCAAGACGGTTTCCTCCGCAGGACAAAGTTCGCATGCCACAAATAACCTGCTACAGCTGGGCGGATTTTCAGGCGAAGGCTCGTTAGAAAATCTTCGACGGGAAGATGATCCACCTGATCCGGATGTACCCTATGTGTCCGACCAGAATGCCTGTAGTTTTCTTACACAATTCGCTGTGGCTCGATTGGGACACAAGTACGATTATCTTGGCGAGCGATCGGTTACTATCGAACAAAACAATGGCCAGTATGGAATGAAAGCCACGGATGGGGACGTTCGTCCCTTAATTCGACCCTCAGAAGTGTGGAAGGAACAGGCCAAACGACTTGAATCGTACCTCCGCAAAGCGTTGAACGAAAAAAAGGCAGGTTTGGCTAGCGGGTTGATCGATTTCATTCTCGGTCGTCATCCTCGCATGGCACGTGATTTGGTGGAGCTGTACGTAAGGAAACGGATTGCCATTAAGATGCAATCACTTAACTCTAAGCTAGATGCAGTAAGTGCACAAACCACGGACAGCTAATAAAGCATTCTACCCGTACTTGTCCTGTTAGTGGCGTGTTTATTGCTTCAGAAGATTTACCGCTTGGTTGGAATGGAGTGCCAGTAAAGGCATACTACATTTACGCCGTTCTGTTCAGGAATATTTGAAAGTTTTCTGTCACCAAATAGTCGTCACCAAAGATTATTACGAGATTCACCTCAAATTCTAAAATAAAAATGGAAATTTGTTATAAAAAGAACAGGCCAATTGTAGCAGTACTCTGCCCTTGACTTACCGACTTTAAAATTCTTCGTTATCAGCGTCGGACACGTGAACAGCCTCGGGAGCGTCATGTAGATCGGTATCGCTACCTTCGGACACACGTTCCCGTCCGCAATCTGGATGTTTTGGATTTCGGTTGCGTCGCGCGAATAACCCTCTGCACAGCCGCACGTTTCCACCCGCACCAGCTGTATCTCGATCGACTTTATCGCCACCTCCGTGTGGTGCACCGTTACGCTTCCGGTGAACGGTTTCGTCACGCAACAGTCCGTCGAATCGAGCGTACCCGAAATCAAAAACCGTGGAATGGAAATTCGTTCCTTTGCCGATTTTTGTAGCGTATCGGGACTGATCGAGAACTGTACCTCTTTCGGGGGATGTTCCACCATCGGTCGATACTGGATGATGAACTGTTGCGTTTTTTGGACACTTTTTGCAAGAAAGCTTCGCTTGATGTCACATCGCAGCATGTACGTAATGTTCACGAACACACCATGGTACGTTTCGTAGAGCGTTTTCGGTTCCTTCGGACAGATGAGCGGAAATTCGAATGGGAATTCGCTCGCACCGATCGGCAACTTTCCGGACGGTGCTAGATCGGAATGCTGGTTGAGCAGCGTGATCGGTTTAACGCTGTTGTACAGTGCTTCGAATATTCCAACGTTCTTGTTGCTGATTTGAAGATTCACCGAACCTTCCAGTGCAAGCGTGATGCCGTCATGCTTCGTTTCTGAACCGCAAACGATCTGTACGACTCCCGAAACCGTTTCCTGTGGTGGGTTAAGCAGCGGATGTTACCGTGTCGCGCATTGTACCGTATACGTACCCCTTCATAGTAAACTTTGTTCGCTCGGCGAAGCTTTATTTCTACTGTAATTGACATCTCGTTCACCTACGCAGCAATTCGGTCAAGATAATCCGTTTTCAACGCCCAAAACCCATGTCCTCTCTGCACTGATAAGAGTTCCAACAAAAATTTGCCAAATAAAAAAGGCACAAATAAACATTCACGCTGACAGATCACCACCGGTGGGGCCAAGATAAAGATTGAGAAGGTGTGCTGTTTGTTTACATCTGAACACCGGGTTTATATACAGGCCGGCTTGCTAGGATTATTTTTATTCGAACCATTTTATTCATTCGACGAGACCTTCAGATTTGGATTCCATTCCTCCAGCATAGCCACCGTTAGCTTCCACAGGATGTCCTTCTCAGGATCGTCTATAAGCAGCAGCTTCAAGCTCGGCAAACGATACAAGCAATTTAATCCCCGGTGCGTTATGGCGGTACCACGTAAATTTAGCTTCTCCAGTGAGGGTAACGTGTTGCCGGAGATCCTATCGAGATACCAATCGTTGAACAGTGCCACATTCTCGAACGAAAGGTGTTTCAAGCGAAGCAACTTCTGAATGTTTTCCATTCCTTCGTAAAACAGTGTCATTCCGTCGCAGCGCACCTCTTCCAGCACCATGCCGGGTACGTGATGGCGAGGCAGGTCATACTCATCATCTTCGTCCTTTTGAATCCATTCTGTGCTTCCGCGGAATCTACAAAGAAAGGAAGGAATCAGCATTCTCCCCTAACGTTACACAACACTGCTCCAAGCGCTTACCTCACGGAACCACCACGATGCACGATGAAGTGAGCTGTTGCAATATCGTCCCCAAGCGTTGCATGCCGTTCGGGGATAAACTTTTGCAAGTGCGCCTCCACGGTGGTGCGTCGCTTTTTCCACCATTCCAAAATCGACGACGGTGAGAGATCGATGGGTTGCTGCATCTTTTCCACCAGCTCGGAGTTACGGTTCTCGGATGCAAACAGTTTGAATGCACTGTAGAAGCTGTCCGGTCGTTCCGAGTATGGGGTGCGCCACCGGAGCCGTCGCTTATCGTCTTCGATACGTTTTTCAAGCTCCGGATCCAGGTCTGGTTTTGGGCCGATTGGTTTGATATCGGTCGAGGGGTCTCGATGAATGCAGGCACGATGCATCGCCACCGGTAGCCGGATACTGTGTTTGACTAGCTTGTACATTGTGTGTTGCACAATAATTCTGTTTTGGGTGAACTGTTTTAAAAATTGAATACGGCCGCACGAAACGCGGTGCGTGCTTTCGAGCCGCAGAATCGCAGCTGTTTATGTTTTTTTCCTTTGCCAATCCAAACCCAGGTGGTGAAGGCGTGAGTCGGCTTTTTGACAGTTGTTGTTTCCGAAATGACAGCTATGCACTGCGTCGTCGTGCATCATCGAACGCATCGTTTTGGAGCTGCTAGGCGCTTTCTTTCTGTTGTGAAAACGAAATTTTGTTTCTAATTTCAAGCGAAAAATCATGAGTGATGCCGAACAGAGCGAAGATGGACAAGTGATGAGCGGTGTCGAGCTAAGCCCTTCCGACGACGAGGAAACGACGGATTCGCTAGACATCAAACCACCGCAAGCAAGCAGCGCTTACTATGGTATGAGCAAACGCAAGGACAAGAAAGGCAAGGACCGGCGACACGCCAAGGATCAGCAGCAGCACCTTCGGCATCATATGATGACGGAACCACGTGAAAGTGACCGTGACCGGGAGCGTGGTGAGCGGCGCGGTGAAAGAGGAGGCAACCGGATGGAACGTGAACAGTACTATCGCGAACGGGAGCATCACGCGCAAAGTGGCCGTGAACAGCAGCAGCACCGACACTCCGGCGGTCAGAGTTCATCGTCACGTACCGGAAGCAGTGGTGGAAGGGATCGTGGTGGAAGCAGCCGGGAAGCAAGCAATCGCGAAAAACATCACTCGTCCCGGTACGAAATGAACCCATTCTATGGGGAAATGCGTGAAACGTACCACAGCAAGCGTGAACGTGATCGGGACCGCGAACGAGAACACCGTGGCGAACGGCCCGAGCGTGAACGGGAGCGGGAACGCGAGTACAGCGAAAAGCAACGTCGGGTGGAGGAGAAAGCAACCGATCCGGAGAAAATTATGGAAGATTTGCGTACCCGTCTGTTGCACAAAAAGAACCGCCGAGATTCCAAGCGTGGCGAGGGCCGCGAACGGGAACATCGTGAGACCGTGCATCAGGAGACGGCCGAAATGCACAACACGGAAGAGGCGGAATATTACGCGGAGAAGCGTGAACATCGACGGCGGGAACAGCGCGATCAGCAGCATCGTAGGCACCGGGAAGAGGACGAAGGCACAAATGAGACGAGAGAACGGGAACGGGAACGTGGATCGCGACACCATGCCGGCGGAGGTGAGCGTAGGCGTGCTGCGGCGGCAGAGGTGGTGGAAATACTCGAGAGTCCCGATCATACGCACTATCAAGCTCATAGCCAGCACCAGCAGCAGAATCAGGCGGCGGCCGTGCCCCGTACGGCGGAAGAGAAGGAGCAGGAGGAACGACGTGCGAAGCTTTTGGAGGCAGACCGCGAAATGCTGCGAAGGAAGGAATTGGCGCGGGAAGAGTTGGAAGCACGTCGGTTGCGCAAGGAAGAGGAACGTGGCAGAGGGAGCGAATCGGAATCACACTCCGAAGAATCGGACGACGAAGAGGAGGAAGAAGAGGTGGAGGAGGACGACGAAATGGAAGAGGAAGAGGAGAGGTACGAGGACGATGATGTTGAGATGGTGCCAGCAGATGAGCGGGGTACGAGCGGTAAACGGGGTACGAAGCGAAGAAGCGACCGTGGACGAGAGCGTCACAGGCACAGGCGCGGCTCGTCCCATTCTCCAACGAGCTCGTCGCACGGTTCAGTCGATTCCGAAGGTCGCGAGGAAGACGAAGAACATCCCCCCGAAAGTCCACTGTCAGTGGGCGAGCTTGCGAAATCCGACCATCGACGTTCGGATTCGTATCACACACAGTCGGGATCGGATTCCGCTTCCCGGAGCCGATCCCGCAGTCCTCGACGGAATGCTCGACGTCGGGATAGCCGCAGTTCGAGGAGTAGTCGTAGCCCTTCGAGAGAGCAAGACGCGAAGAAGCATCCTTCGTCCGGAGGCGACGATAATGGTGGTAACAACGATGAGGGAAAGCCTACGGGCGAAGGAAAGCCGTCAGCGGATGTCCCACCGGAGGTAGAAGTAAAGGACACACTTCCACCGTACTTCCCCGGCATTCAGGGTTGCCGATCGGTGGAAGAATTCCTTTGCCTCAACCGCATCGAAGAGGGCACCTACGGTGTGGTATATCGTGCGAGGGACAAACGAACCGAAGAAATTGTCGCCCTGAAGCGTCTCAAAATGGAGAAAGAAAAGGAAGGCTTCCCGATAACGTCACTGAGAGAAATTAACACGCTGCTGAAGGGGCAGCACCCGAACATTGTGACCGTGCGCGAAATCGTGGTCGGCAGCAACATGGACAAAATCTTCATCGTGATGGATTACGTCGAGCACGATCTTAAATCGCTGATGGAAACGATGAAGCACAAGAAGCAGGTGTTCCTGCCGGGCGAGGTCAAGTGTCTGACGCAGCAACTGCTCCGTGCCGTTGCCCATCTGCACGATAACTGGATCTTGCACCGTGATCTCAAAACGTCCAACTTGCTCCTTTCCCACAAAGGCATCCTGAAGGTGGGCGATTTCGGGCTTGCCCGCGAATACGGATCACCGCTCAAACCGTACACCTCGATCGTGGTAACGCTTTGGTACCGTGCGCCGGAGCTTCTACTCTGCTGCAAAGAATATTCCACCCCAATCGATATCTGGTCGGTGGGATGCATCTTTGCCGAGTTTCTCTCGATGGCAGCCCTCTTCCCGGGGAAAACCGAAATCGATCAGTTGAATCGCATCTTTAAGGATCTCGGTACACCGAACGAAAAGATTTGGCCCGGCTATAACGAACTGCCAGCGGTGCAGAAGATGACCTTCACCGAGTATCCTGTGTCGAACTTGCGGAAGAAATTCGCCCACCTTACAAGTGAGCTGGGCATTTCGCTGCTCCAAGGACTGCTCACGTTCGATCCGAAGCAGCGCCTTACGGCTGAGGCAGCCCTGCAGCACAACTACTTCAAGGAGCTACCGTTACCGATCGATCCGGCCATGTTTCCTACCTGGCCGGCAAAGAGTGAGCTTGGATTGAAGAAGGCACTCGCTTCCAGCCCGAAACCACCGAGCGGTGGTGGAGAGTTTAAGAAGTTGGTAAGTCGACGACAGCTAACTCTCGCAAAGTCCTCGTGTGCTATAATGTGGTCTCTTTCCCATTTCCAGGGTGATGATGCAGTGCCGGATAATGCAGGGTTCCATCTCGGTGGCACAACGTACGCCGAAGCTCGGCAGCTTGCGATGGGTCCCGGGTTTAGCTTAAAGTTCTGAGGGCACGAGCTGTCATCCGGGTTTGGGTTGAAGTAGAGTTGAAGACACTACTTCTCACATACCGAACACGGTTGACTAAACTTTCTTCTTTCTAAATGGTGCATTGTATTGTAGATTTAACAAGACTAAAAGGTAGCTTAAGCTGTACACATTATTGTAGGGCGCCCAAATTAAATGGAATAAATACAAAACAAGACTCGATAAATACGTATATGAGAGGGAGTTCCTCTTGATCGTGTCACCTTTACGGCGTTTGAACGTTTTAAATTAGAAGACCAACGATAAACATGTTTCATAAACAGATTATTCGATAGTTCGACATTGTATCTGCGGCGGTGTGCGAAGCGTACACCCGACTGAAACGCGAGGCCGATAGGATTGGATTGAGGATCAATGCGACGAAGACAAAGTACCTGCTTGCCGGAGGCTCTGACCGTGATAGAGCACGACTCGGAAGCAGAGTATTAGTTGACGGCGACGATCTCGAGGTAGTAGAGGAGTTCTGCTACCTTGGCACGATCGTAACTTCGGACAACAACGTAAGCAGCGAAATCCGAAGGCGCATTGTTCAGGGGAATCGTGCCTACTACGGACTCCACAAACTCCTGAGATCCAGAAGACTCCAACAACGCACGAAATGCGCCATATATCGTACACTGATACGGCCGGTAGTCCTCTACGGGCACGAGTCCTGGACTATGCTGGCGGAGGACGCCAATGCACTCGCCATTTTCGAACGGCGGGTGCTACGGACTATCTTTGGCGGTGTGTGCGAGCAGGGCGTGTGGAGAAGGAGAATGAACCACGAGCTAGCTGAGCTGTTTGACGATGCAGACATCCTGACGGTTGTCAAAGCCGGAAGGATACGCTGGTTGGGCCACGCGATGAGGATGCCGGACTCATGCCCTGCCAGAAAAGTGCTCGTCAGCGACCCGTTCGGCACGAGGCGCAGAGGAGCCCAGCGAGCTCGTTGGCTGGATCAAGTGGAGTCTAACCTGAGGGATATCGGATGCAGCCGGGGATGGAGGAGTGCAGCCATGGACCGAGTTTCCTGGAAACGGATTGGACACCAGGCCATGTCTATTAGACGTGCTCCCTAGGAGCAGGCCACAAAAGAAGAAGAAGATGTACTAGAATATTCAATAAACATTTTTGTAGAAATGGTTCTAATCAACACAAAATAGAAAAAATATCCTTTTTTATTTGAACAACTCGTCCGAAGTACCTACTGCAGTGGGAGATATCTAGAGGTGCTGCATTTAACAAAGACATCAGAGTCATCAAATAGCAGAAATTCAGTAATTGGTGGTGCAGTGTGTGATTACCCTAACGTACATGAAAGACTGACTAATGGTTTACTTTCAAGCCATAAAACCCGGATAAAGTCAATAATGACTCAAAGTCTCTAGACGCTAACCAAACCAACTTTCGGGACATCCCCAGCTCTGAATGTTGCCTATAAGATCTTGTCCCTACTACCACTCTTCTTCAAGGCTTGTGCACTCCCGTAGGCTACAGACGTCATGGAAAATAGTGTTAAGCTGGGTATGTTTGAGCGACATTTTTACATAGTGATAGATCCTCTAGAATCCCGGGGAACATCGCTGTTGGATTCGCTCACATTTGCGTAATGCGACTTTACGAGATCCTAAGCTGCTCCTAAGCATTGCACAAAGCATGAAGCGAACATTGCGACGTAGGTTTGGGCGAAGCTATTCAGACGTTTCTCGAGTGCACTGTCCGTGGATTTATCGTTGAACGAGGTTCTTCAACGCCTCTTCAATGGTCGACAAGACTAGTGATGAAAAAAACGGCTCCGAAGCCGGAGCCGGCTCCGACCGGATCCAATAATTTTCGGAACCGGCTCCGGAGCCGTGGGTGCGGAGCCGGCTCCGGGCTAAAATCGGAGCCGTTTAGTTGGAGCCGGCTCCAGAACCGTGGGTGCACTCCGGAGCGCACATCACTAGACAAGACCATTTAGTGGATGAGGTCCCTGAAAGACGGCCGCATACGCCACTGGCCACTGGCAGGATCAAGATCAGCTCAATCCATGTCGCAGATTAGTTAAAGGGATGCAGAGTGCAATCTTAATCGGAATTTCTCGAAAGCAGATTAGCAAATCTGACCACCCGGACGATACGTGCTCCATTTTCCCACGAAGAACAACCATTTTCTCACGCAGATTATGCATGCCTTCTTAGCCCCCTGATAGTGATGGAGTAACGAGACAACGGTGGAAAAAAATCAGCTGATAAAAACCGGACCCAATGACCATGCGCCCATGACAATGAACGGTTTAAAGTTCATTGTGAAACAGAAAAGGAAAAAAAACATCGTTAAATGTGCTACATTTTTTTATCAGGCCCGCCGCCAAAGGCTTCTCTTCCATGCATCACCGCAACGTCCGTCCAAAAGGTGCAACAAGCTCAAGCTCAAGAAGTAAACCGGTTTGTACGATGATTACGTGTTACCACCGAAAAGAGGGGGGATGCATTCCGCGCGTCCATTCATGCTAGCACGAATGTGTCCATTTTATCTGTCCACGGCTTATCGCATCGTTGGAACAGGTGGTTTGCTTCCGGAAGGTTATCAAACGCCGACACCCCTCTTCCTTTGGGCGATTCCCGTAATTGGAAAGACAGACAAATTAAAGGAGCATTAATTTCCAAAGGCCAAAGGTCTTTCCTTCTGGAATCTAGAATCTAGAAAGATTATCGTGGCGCAGTTTAATTGCTTGTCATAAGGTGGTTCTTGATGAGAAGTTCCTCGTTACCATTTGTGCTCTGTTGTCCGGCGTTCTTGATACCGATACGTAGGGTAGACAAGTACTTACTAATTGAGCTGTTTGACCATTTGCGCCTCGAGTGTGCCTTCTTGGTGCTAATGACAGAATGTGGTGACCCACCTCACACATAATGAAGTGCACACTTCTGTGGTGCTGTTTGCATATTCCAATAGAATGCAAATAAGCGCGCGTGCCTCCCGATCGATCAATACGAGAACTAATTGTTGCACAAGCGAGGTACGCGGGGTGAACTTCCGGAACTCTCTCGCTTTCGTTTTTGACCCAAAAAGCCACAAAAAAGCTTATCGCGGTGGGAAACAAACACGGTTATCAGCAAAAACGTGACCAACAGCAGGCTGGGTTCTCTCTCTCGCCTTATCGCTGTGAGAAGAGGATGTGCATGGAAAGCTGAACGAATTTCACAATCTGACCGGACACCGATCATAATTAAAACACCATGAAACTAAAGCCAATTATTCTACAAAAAATCAATACTTTATTTCCATTTTTATTGCTCTCAGCTCATGGGTTTCTCATCATATGATTTTGTGTGTTTAGCTTTACCATCTAGACAAACGGTTCTGTTCGATTTTGTTCACAGCTTTTTTAACGTTATTCTCCCCGTGGACCCCGGGAGGTTGTGAGCCTTGCTTCAAGTTCAACCTGAATATTTTGCTTTCTCTAATGCATAGTAGCATCCATGGGGCAAGTTTTGTGTCCCGCGGTAAAAGAAGATGATCACGCCGCCGGAACACACATATTGTCTTATGCGTCCAAAAGATTCTTGTATAAATTTCAGTTTGTATGTGTGTGTTTTATGTTTTTTTTTTTATGGTCGATTAGTGAATGATTAAGGAAGAGACTCTTGCTGGCTGGCTGGCAGGCTGAGATCAAGCCACGCACACCACCTGCTTCTTAGTTGACGGCATTGAAGTATTCCTTCGATTTGCTCGGATCGGCCACCATCGTCTTGCTGCCTGGTTTCCAGTTGGCCGGGCACACCTCACCGTACGTGTCGGTGTACTGGAACGCTTCCACCAGGCGCAGCGTCTCGTCAACGCTACGACCGACCGGCAGATCATTCACCGTCACCTGCCGCAAATTGCCCTTATCGTCGATGATGAACAGACCGCGGAACGGAACGCCCGTCTCTTCCTGCAGCACCCCATAATCACGGGCAATCTTCATCGATTTGTCCGCCAGCAGCGGGATCTGCAGCTCGCCCAGCCCACCCTGCTTGCGCGGTGTATTGATCCACGCGAGATGGGTAAAGTGGCTGTCGGTTGAGCAGGCGATCACTTCACACTTTTTCGAGCGGAACTCTTCCGCACGGTCCGAGAACGCGACGATTTCCGTCGGGCAGACGAAGGTAAAGTCGAGCGGATAGAAGAACAGCACCACGTACTTGCCCTTGTAGTCGGACAGGCTGATCTCTTTGAACTGTCCGTTCACGACGGCGGTTCCCTGGAAAGCGGGCGCTGGTTTCTGGAGCTCCGGAACTGGCATGATGATGATGGTCTAAAGCGGAGAAAAAGAAAAAAAACACGCGTTTATTGAAAAAGATTTTATTTAATTTTGTTACTTCATCGATAATGCAACAGAATAATAGAATGACGCGCATACACTTGTAGGAAAGCGAGAAAAAAGCACCAATCAATTCACGTCTGATTTTCCATCATTTTTATGCTACAGAACCGGTTATGAGTAATGCCTGTGCTTGCACGCCGGCTGTTGCGTAATTCCAATGCCTTCTCTGTATTTTTTTTTTGTTTCCAGAGCAACACGGAGTAACATGGGTAAAGTAGAAAACCGTCACGAAGCAGCAACCATTGGGATTCCGCTTTATGCTGTCGGAAGCATCCATCCACAGTTTGCCCTTTGGTTGGTCTTTTTTTTCAACCGAACTTTAGTGATCACGGTCGGCAGTGCCGAAAAGTACCATACTTTCACTTTTGTACGGGAACCTTCCACACATCTTTCCGTTGAAGTGGGGGCTTGAAAGGCCCACCATTAAAAAAGAAGTCAATCATTAGGCTGCCGGTGGGAAGAAACGGAGAGAAAAAAAAGATGGCGATCTGCGACACGACACGCGGAGATCAATGGGAGTGGGGTGGCGGGTGTGCGTCACCCGGGAGGAAAGTGCTCTCATCCGAATGCTGGAAGGGTTGCACGGAACTAATCTTCCGTGAGACAGACAGCCCGCAACCGATTACAATTGCTTCCTCCGTAGTTTTCTAGCAAGCGCCTGTGAGGCAAATTCCGATTACGAGGGATTAAGTGGGGTGGTATTGAGTGGAGAGGAAACTACTGCAGATTGCCGTCACTGCGTTATCGAGTGTGTATAGAAAATGCTAGAAGCCGGGCGAATAGTTGGTTGCTATAGCCGCTCCTAGGCGAACGTTGGAGATGTGAAACAATTGTCATAGAAACCGTATGCCAAACCCACCCAATGCCTGCAAGGGCTAGAAACAATAGCAACAGTATTCCGATGGAAAATCGATTGAATTCCGATGGTATGTAGTATCCGGGTCGACAAACCAGAGGTGAAAGAAAAAAAACCCTCAATAGAAAATGGCTTTTTTGGGGGGTCAAATTTGGCGTGGGTCTAAAAAAAACCCGGGGCCTCAACTCCACGCAAGTGGCGTCCATTGCGGAAATTTCAATTGAAACCATTAATTTTGTGACATTCTTTCCTAAAACGCCGCACCGCATTCTAAATTGCTAAGTTCTACTCAAGTATTTCATCATCCTTCGCAAATCGCGCTCGTTACCAAGCCAATTCCCTTGCACTCTCTGGCTGGAAGAAAAACTTACCTTTTCAGATGCTGAACGATTAAATTACACAAATTGCTGCTTCGTGATTTGGCTGTACCAAAATGCCGGTAACACACGGGACACACACACACAAGCACGCACGGTAAAATGCACGAAAACACGGAGCGTTGCAAAGTTGCTTGCGTTCAGTTGGACGGGTTTTTCCTTCCTGAGAACACAATGATCGGATCGGTTGGTCACAATTGCAGCGATGTTTAGCAAACACCGAGTGTGACCGGCTGGTAAAGGGTCGGTTACACTACGCTTCTCACCGGAGCTGGCGAGCTGTGAGTAGGACGGGAAATGTTTCGTATCACTGCTCACCATTCAACACCGTTCATATTCTCATCGTTCTCATCAACAGATCTTTTATGGAGCTTAACAAACAATGCATGCTTTACAAGTTATTGGCAGAATTTTAACCATGAACCACGTTAAATGTCAAAAAACGTGTTAAAATTATAATGCACGAAGTACAACAATTCACACAGTGTAGCTTTATTAAATCCAAACCGCTCACTTTCTAGACACTGATTATCTTGAAATGATCTTCGAGGAGCCGTTACATTTCTACCACTTCAATATATTCAAATTTTTTAAACACCTAATGTAATATTACGAGAATTTCCGAGAATTCACTTAGCCAGATATACCATAGAAGGCAATTTCTTGATTGAAAATCAACCGAAGTCATGATACACGCCTCTTCCAAGATACCTCTTTTGTGCACGTCTTCATCGTTTCATCTCTTTCTCGTGATGAGCTTGAAATTTAATTTTGTCTCGTGTAAGCATAACTTAAGCTCATTCGTCTTTTTTTTGTATGCGCATTGTGACAGTTGCCCAAGGTGGTTATAGACAACCAACCGATTTGTTTTGTTATGAAAAGTTTCATCCTTAATTTACAAAATTTAAACAAATTTTATGATAGAGAAACGATAAAACTTTCCATAAATGCTTGCTGAATGCTATTTTAATGTACCACAAACGATTTGTACTAGATTTTATTAACAATAGTACGATTAAAAAACCACCACAACTGACCAACTTGGGACGAGAAGTTGAGATTAATTTATGCGATTATCACCCACCCCGTGATAATTCCTCGCAAATGATCAGCAAACCGCGCACGTCGAAACGGCGAAAAAAAAAACTACATCCCTATTATCTCCGCCGGCATACACAGCCGATGCAACTCCGCCGATCGATAACAGGAACAGTGTCTTCCGAAACCGCGCTCAGTTCCACACGATTCTCCGATCATAGCGGACGCGAAAGTTTGTCTCCTCGTTACAGGTTTTCCGTTTGTACTACAATGGCACCACAAGTCCCATCTGTTCGGCTCAACAATGGCCTTGATATGCCCGTCCTGGGGCTTGGCACCTATATGGTAAGAAAGCGGTTTCATCGAGATAACGAATTCAGCAATAGTGGATGCTGAACAGGCAAATGGTGCAATACACATTTCCTTATCTTCTTTTCCCTACAACTGGAAATAGGCGACAGAAGAGGAAGGGATTGCAGCGGTAAAGATGGCCATAGACGAGGGTTATCGCCATATCGATACGGCATACTTCTATCAAAACGAAAGCCAGGTTGGCCAGGCGGTACGTGCCAAAATCGCGGAAGGCGTGATCAAGCGGGAAGATGTGTTCATCGTCACAAAGGTTTGTGTGGATAGTAAACGGTGATGCTTCTAGAAGCTAATTGCACTCACATCTCTGTACCCATCCCCTCCTATAGGTGTGGAACACATATCACGCACCGGAACATGTGGAACAAGCGTGCCAAAAATCGCTCGATAATCTTGGGCTAGATTACATCGATCTGTACCTGGTCCATTGGCCAATGGGATGGAAGTTTTCGGGCTGGACGCCGGACGATTTCCTGCCGATGAATGCGAACGGCAAATCGATCGATTCCGATGTCGATTATCTCGACACGTGGAAAGCGATGGAAAAGTTGGCCAAGTCGGGCAAGGTGAAGAGCATCGGTGTATCGAATTTCAACAGCGAGCAGCTGACGCGTCTGCTGGCAAACTGTGAGATTAAACCGGTTACCAACCAGGTCGAGTGCAATCCTGGCATTAACCAACGGAAATTGATCGAATTTTGTCGCAAGCATGACATCGTCATCACGGCGTACAGTCCACTGGGACGGCCGAATTTGGAGGATCCGGTGAATGGTAAAGAGGGAATTCCAAAACACGCACTGGACGATCCTCGTGTGCTGACGATCGGAAAGAAGTATGGCAAGAGTGCGGGGCAGGTTGTGCTGCGCTATTTGGTCGAGCTTGGTACGCTACCGATTCCGAAATCGTCCAAGCTGGAGCGCATCCGGCAGAACATTGACATCTTTGACTTTAAGCTGACCGAGGACGAGATAAAGGTGATGGATGGGTTCAATACCGGTGGACGTACGGTGCCGTTTCTTTTCAGCAACCAACACAAGTATTTCCCGTTCCACTTGGAGTACTGAGCGTCAGCTGTTTTGATCTTCGCGTAATCGGTGTCATATTGTTTGTCTACTTGCTGTTCTGTTTCCCCTTTGTACTGCACCCAACCGGATCACCGTAGGTCACCGTGAATAGTATTCATCAAATCGTTTTGCAAATAAAAATTACTTGCACAAATCGTTGTGCGCCATGTGTGAGTGAGCGTAAAGATAGTGTGCATTTTGTTCCATAATAATGTGATGGCGTCATAAAAGCGGTAATCATCATAAACAGTGCATTTGCAACGATGCAATCAACTCGATCGTAGTGGGCTGGGTAGTTGTACTACGCCGCGTCAAGCAAAACATTTGTTTACTTTGATTTGTTTTGCCTTTGAATGGCGCTTACTGTTCTGTTTAACGATCGCTGGAGAAAAGTGAAGTATTCTTTCGTTAAGAATACGAATACTTTCTGTTGAAGTAAACAAAAAAACAAATCTTCGTTGCGGAGTGCATGCCGGTTATTAGCGGTTCGTAAAACGTAACTCGAAGCGAAAAGGTTTGGCGTGACATTGACTTTAATTGCCGGGAAGTATTTTTCTATGTTTGTTTTTGTGAGCATCGATAAGCGATAACGATTCGAAAAGTTCAAGTGGTCAGATAAACACAAGCATTAAACGTGGAGAGGATTTCAATTCATTAAACAATCAAGTTCAGTTTATTGTTCTCGTCGTGCTCCGTCTTACAAAACACCGAAATCCCTTTTAAAATTCTATATTGAACGGATAGTATTTGTGGGTCTTCAGTGGCAAAAATGGAATCGTGCGCGCCGAATGAAACGAGGCAAGATATTCAATTTCTTCCTCGCTCAGCTTGAAATCACAAACATCGATATTTTGCCGCATGCGTTCATCGTTGGTTGAGTACGGGATTGGTACGGTTCCGATGTTAAGCTGGAAAAGGAAAGAATCAACCATAACTGTCACAGAACTACCATCCAAACGTGTTGCGCTTCACTCACCAAATATCGAAGAATAACCTGCCCACCAGTTTTGCCATACTTTCGTCCTATTTCCACTACCTTTGGATCGTCCAGAGCGTTACGATTGCCGTACGTCGTCCTATGAGGTCTTCCCATCGGACCGTACGCCGTCACAACGATGCCCCGCTCCTTACAAAACGCAATCAACTTGCGCTGATCGTAGCCCGGATTCACTTCCACCTGATTCACAACCGGCTTCACGGTGGCTACCTCAAGAATACGCCCGATTTGTTCACTGTTGAAGTTTGACAGTCCAATGCTGCGCACCTTACCGGAAGTGACCAGCTTTTCCATCGCTTTCCACGTCTCCACGTAGTCTACCTCATCGAACAGCATGTTCCCATCGGCATCCTTTGGTTGCATGTCACCGTATTCGTAGCCGGCAAACTGTAAACCCATCGGCGAATGCATCAAGAACAGATCGATATACTCGAGGCCGAGCATATCGTACGATCGTCGGAAAGCTTCCTCGACATGCTGCGGATCATGGAAGGTGTTCCACAGTTTGGTCGTTATGAATATGTCTTCACGCCGGATAATTCCCTCGCCGATCTTATCCCGTACGGCTTGCCCGATTTCGATCTCATTCTCGTACAGGAAGGCCGTATCGATGTGCCGGTAACCGATGTCGATCGCTTTCTTTACCAGATCCACACACTGTCCTTCTTGGGCCTGAAAGAATGAGCAGCAGGTATGTAAATTCACTAGCTATGAATGGAATACACTTTTCGTCTTCCTATTACCAAGTATGTCCCGTAACCGAGGACCGGTATTTCGTGTCCATTGCTAAGACGAACCGTCGGCACTTGTTTTGACATTGTGAGTGAGTTCGGAAACAGCTGATTTCTTTCCTGCTTGGTTCAATGGGGACCCCGGCGTGTCAAACCTCCCTAGAGGAGGAGTGCATATTTGGTTAAAAAATATTTATTTATTTAGTTTAAAAAGCAAAAGTAATATGTGGCTTATTTGGATGTTATTTTGTTTATTGAAATTTAGACAACAATAACAAAAATTAAAAACGAATAAAAAAATATTTTACCATGTGACGCAACCGTAAACTCTTATCGGAGTTGTAAAAAGTCATTGAAAAATTGTACAAGTGGACGATAACTTTATTCCTCGAGTGTGCAAATGTTTACTGTTGCAGTATCGCGAATCGCTGATAAAGATTCACTTCCGCCCTTCTGTGGCGTGTGTTTTATTGGAACTCCGATTAAAATTCTGCATCGAACGGATAGAATGGATGTGCTTCGGCCGTTTCAAACTTTACCAACCGCTGTCCAGTGTTGAGCGAATCCAGCGAACGGACCTCTTCCGGTGTAAGTGAAAAGTCGAACACGTCCAAATTCTGTCGAATGCGTTCCGGGTTGCCCGATTTCGGGATCGGCACGGTACCGATTTCAATGAGATAGCGCAAAAGAACTTGTGCCGGTGTTTTGTTGTAGCGTTCCGCAATCGTTTGCACTCGTTCGTCTTCGAACGCATGTTTGGGAGCTTTAGATTCCTCCAAACCAAAGGTGGTTCCCGGACGGACTAGTGGACTGTACGCGGTTACCACGACTTCACGGTCTTTGCAGTACTTGATCAACTTTTTCTGATTAAGTCGTACGTGACATTCGACCTGATTGGTCACCGGTTTGATGGTACCATTTTCGATAACCCGCCGTAACTGCTCGCTGTTAAAGTTGGACACTCCCAGACTTCGCACGCGGCCAGTATCGAGCAGCTTTTCCATGGCGTTCCACGTGGTGACATAGTCCACCTCGGTAAGAACGGTTGCTCCGTTCGTATCTACCGTCGCACCAACGGGTGAATGCATCAGGTAAAGGTCCACATATTCTAGACCGAGTTTGGTAAGGGATGTATCAAATGCTTCGCGAACCTGGGCCGGCTCGTGTGAAGTATTCCAGAGCTACAAACGATACAAAAGACGTGATCCGTTTTCGATTTCCAATTAACAAAACAGTTGCTCTCCGGCTCACCTTAGTAGTAATGAAAATGTCCTCGCGCTTAATCGTACCATCCTCAATCTTTTCCCGCACAGCTTGACCAACTTCAGCCTCGTTCTGGTACAGAGAGGCAGTATCGATGTGCCGATAACCCGCGTCAATTGCAGTCTTTACCGCATCTACACAGTTCTGTCCTCGTAGCTAGAACGTAAAAATAGCACATTATCAATCATTCTGCTGCTAATTCTTTCTTCCACACTTCGACACACACATTGTAGGTACCCAATCCAAGAACTGGCATTTTTTGCCCATTATTAAGGGTCACAAGGGTAGCGGTGACGACCATCTTTCTTTCGGTGGTTTCGTTCGCACTAAATTCTGCACTAAACTCTGACAAACTAAACGCTATCCAAGCACCACTGTTGAATATATACTAGCAGGCCATGAAGAATTTGTGCATCGACCCGTAACCACAAGACATATCCGCAACCTCGAACAAACCCGAATATGTACGTAATGCGGTTTGGGGCTAGCATTGAAGGGGGATGCTATTATCAGCATGAATAAGCATGATACGGGAACGCAATCTGAGACTTTTCTGGATGTTCGTCAAAGTGTACCTACGAAGAATCTTTCTTCTTGTTTGCCTCGTTCAGCTTTGTTAGTACAGGCTTACTAATTAAGCTCATTATATGCATCCAAGTAGCCGGTGTGATATTTAGTAGATTTCAAGGGCGGTAGAACAGTTCGTATAACAAGGTGGACAATTTTAAATTATTGTACATAAAACAATGCGTATTTTATTTTTTTAAACATCAGCAAGCCAAACAGCACATTAATGGAACATTTTCGCTTCATTCTTCCTTCTCGAACGGATGATGCGGATGGCCAAATGCGCTCGATTCCGGACAGATACGTCCATTTCTTTCCAATCCAGCCAACAGTTTCATATCGCCATCATCCAGCTGGAAGCTAAAAACATCGAAATTCGACACAATTCGTTCTTTTGTAACCGATTTTGGAATGACGACGTGTCCCAGCTGGATCTGGTAGCGGATTAAGATTTGTGCCGTAGTTTTGCCATACTTTTTGGCCAACTCTCCTACCACTGCATCGTCCATCAGTACCGGATCGTCCGCTTTTACCCAGGGTCGGGCTGGGGAACCGAGTGGACTGTACGCCGTCACAATGATACCGTTCGCAGCACAGAACGCAGTAATGTTGGACTGGTGTAGATAAGGATGGCACTCGATTTGATTCGTGGCCGGTGCGATCCGTGCAATGTCGAGCACGCGCTGAACCTGTTTGGCGTTAAAGTTGGAAAGACCAATATTGCGCACCAACCCGGCATCAACGAGTTTCTCCATTTCGGGCCACGTATCAACGTAATCGGCATCCGAAAATATGAACGTTTTACCATCCGGACCCATCGGGAAGAGCTCCGGACCTTCCTTATAACCCACCGGCCAGTGAATCAGATACAAATCGAGATAATCCAGTTGGAGATTTTTCAGCGTAGTCTTACAGGCACCCTCCACCAGATCCGGCCTGTGGAAGGTGTTCCACAGTTTGCTGGTCACGAAGAGATCCTCCCTGTCGACAGAAGGTGAATAGAGTGAACGATCGTCTACAAAAAAAAAACCGGCTAGCGTCTCTGTACTTCACCCATACCTCTTCACGACACCTTCCGCAATTTTTGCCGCTATCCCTTCGCCAACCTCATGCTCGTTTTGGTACACATGAGCACAGTCGATGTGCCGATAGCCGACGTCAATCGCATCCTTTACCGCCTGCGCAACCTGTCCCGGGGGAGACTGTGGGCAGCACCAACAAAGAAAATAAGCAAAAAAGCACACATCACCGATTTGTGGTTGTATGTAACACCTGCAGCGCAATATACTTACGTTCCAGGTGCCCAGTCCGAACATGGGGATGCTATTGCCGTTCTTAAAAATGGCATTCGGAACCACGGTACAAGCCATATTTCACTACCAAAGTTGATGGAAATATAATAAACCTTGTTTGGGGATGTTTGGGAATGAACCGGCCTACCTGATTATCTCAAAAGGCACTGTTTCGAGAGCGCTGGTCGAACACAAACTGAACAGCTTAGATGCGGGATGAGATCGTGCGTATATGTTCCGTTTATATAAATAGTCGTACACCGGAGAGTAGTAGGAGACTTTACAGGAGAGAACAGAAGTTTAAATCGCTGTTGTATTGATTAGAGCCAGATCATCTAATCTTGGCTCTCGCGTAGCATTTGTGTTGCTCTTCGATAGGGAGCAGGGCGAAGACGATACGTTTCCATGAAGAAAAGAGTCTAGCTAAAGATACAGAAATGATTTGATTTTTGAATTTAAAATTTAATAGTCATCCTCTAATCTATCCGTTTGACTTCATTTAATGCTATTGTAAAGCTAAATATGTGAAAACAAAAAAAAATTCAACCGCGAGCGTCAGCCATGCGATTGTACATAACAGCGAAATATCTTCAAAACTGTTATACCACAGTGTGCTAAATAATAGCTGCGTTGCTATTTCTCAAAAAGGTTCAAATAATTTACTTACAACAGGATGTTCTCGATAAAAGATTAAACTAAATGGTTGTAAAACATCTTCAACTCAAATATTTGTAAACAAAAATTCAAATAATAAAAAAAAACTGTCATATACCACGTGTTTGAAAGCATAAAACACGTGTTGCGTACAAATAACCGTTAAAGACGATTTGAAATTGCCTCATGAACGCATGAATTGTTCGTCTTATGAGTAAGGCATAGCGCTGCCGCTCCAATAAACGAAAGAAAAACCTGGAAAATCTCATTTCACAACGAATGAAACATATCAGCTTATGCACCGGCATAGGCCATAGCACACGGTGATGATCGCTTTTTAGCTTATCTATGGCGAGGGTTCGATCGCCGGTGTCTTATCGGAAATGGTAAAACAACGATAATGATACCATACCAAACAACTGCCTCCGACGATGTGTAACATCTTGTTTTTATGAGACTTCTTCAGTCCTGCTGGAATGAAGATACCCGTCTCTAATCTAACTACTGGATCGAATTTCGTTTTGAAAGTATGATTATGCCAGATAGAAAAGCTACTCCGACCTCGAAGACAAGAAATCGAAGGAAATGGGCAATAAATGATCTATCGAAACGATACAGTTTAAAAAACAAAATGTAGCAATATTTTATTTATAAACTTTTGCCAATAATCGATGACGTCCTCGTAGATTTCTCTGGTTTCCTAGTTCTCTCTCGGTCTATGCGCATTTTACGCCAAACAATCCCTTTTACAACCGCCGTTCTTGTGTGCGTGAACACGCTCTCGCGAGGGACAGCTGCTGTGTAGTGGTGCGCGCGTATTTTAGCGGCACATAATTATTGATTCGACAGTTGACAGTGCGATGCGTAGCAGCGGACCGCAACAACCCGGGTCTCAAACATACACAGAGAATCTATCTATTCTACACGCAAACTAAATCAACGGCCACCGGATAGATGACCCTGTGTGTGTCTTGCTTTGCGAACACGCTACAACCATTCGGCACCATTATCTCTTGTCCTGCCTTGAGATAAGAAGCATCATTGTACTGTATAAAACTCTCGTGTACGTTCGCCGGTTGTTTCAATTGTTGTTCGGTGCTGAAAGGCGTAGGACGTTTCCGTACGTGGTTCCTGTGTAGTGTTTGTGCTTGTTGCAAAGTGAATTGTGGAAACAGCAGCAGATATGGCATCGAAGGTTGCATTTGTGACGCTTAACAACGGGCAGAAGATGCCCATGCTCGGTCTGGGAACTTGGGGCGTAAGTATTGTGGGCGGTACTCCTACGCTTGGGTTACGCTTTATTATATAATTCCACTGGTAAAGTTCAGGAACGTTTACATATGTGCATCGCTATCGATTCGGATTGTTCAATTATTTAATGAACCTGCACTCGTTGAATGTGTTTACCTTCATGTCGCGTTTATTATCTCCCACCCCCAACCCCATTACATTGATTGGTGGTTGCATAGCTAAGGGACGCTCTAGGGTAGGTCAGGTAGTGGAGCATTGAATGACTTTGCAACTGTGGAATGCATGCTGGAGCGGTCGGTTGGAGGAGACCTGTAGATTATTTTTTCCCAGCCTACTTTGATTGCTCTCTAAACAACAGCACAACATTCGCGGCGAGCTATGTGCTGCTGGAGCGTGTGTGTAAACAGATAGCTTTATACCAATACCAATACGCGCGGACCGGCTTCCGTAGTTAACCCTTCAGTGTACAACATGGAAAACATTTAAATTATTCAAACAGTTCAATTACAAGTAGTTACAGGAACAGTCGCATACGTTCTGAATATAGACTTTCATGGTCTTTTTTCTTTAGAATAGTTCTTTTAGTTTCAACCATAGTTCCTAGACTGTTTTGCCATAGAGTACACTAAATCACTTGTTAAAAGGGTAGGTTGCTGGTAAATAGATTCATCAAAGACTCGTTAAAATCGATCTATAATAGTAATTAGGTAGTTGAGTTTATTGCATGTTAGGTAAGCGAATATACGGCTAAATTCAATCAACATTATCGTCAATAGATTCAAAAAACGAAGTGACTGCCATAGCGGCCTTGTAAACATTTCACACAAAACAGCTTTTAAAGGGCTTAGAAGCTGCCATTCGCAATACTATGTTCTTACTAATGGAATAAATGAATGTTTTCTTTTCAGTCCCCTCCCGGCGAGGTTGCCCAGGCTGTGAAGGATGCCATCGATATCGGTTACCGTCATATCGATTGTGCCCACGTTTACCAGAACGAGCACGAGGTGGGCGAAGGTGTGAAGGCCAAAATCGACGAGGGCGTCGTCAAGCGTGAGGATCTCTTCATTACCAGCAAACTGTGGAACACTTTCCACCGGCCAGATCTGGTCGAAGGTGCTTGCCGGACGACACTGAAGAATCTTGGCCTGGAGTACATCGATCTGTACCTGATTCACTGGCCGATGGGTTACCGTGAGGGTGCGGAACTGTTCCCGCAGGACGAGAACGGTAAAACCGCTTACTCCGATGTGGATTATGTCGATACGTACAAAGCGCTGGAAAAGTTGGTTGGACTCGGATTGGTGAAGAGCATCGGCATTTCGAACTGCAACTCGAAGCAGGTGGAGCGTGTGCTGGCTGCGGCAACGATTAAGCCAGTTACCAACCAGGTCGAATGCCATCCATATCTGACGCAGAGCAAACTGTCTCCGTTCTGTACCGAACGGGGGCTGATAATTACCGCGTACAGTCCACTCGGTTCACCGAACCGTCCCTGGGCGAAGCCGGACGATCCGCAGCTGATGGAGGATCCGAAGATTGTCGAGCTGGCGAAGAAGTACAACAAAACGCCTGCCCAAATCCTTATCCGCTACCAGATTCAGCGTGGACATGTGGTTATACCGAAGTCGGTAACGAAATCGCGCATCGCGTCCAACTTTGATGTGTTCGATTTCGAGCTGACGAAGGACGATGTGGCGCTGATCGATACGTTCGACTGCAATGGACGCTTGGTACCGATCACGAGGTGAGTAACGTAACGTTTTTTTTGGGTCTCCCGCTCATCTCTTATCAACACGCGTGAGGGATTATGGGATAGGGTTATCTGTTAGACGAAAAGAGAATGAAATGGCCATCGCTAATGGTGTGCGATTAATCGGCAATTTGGTTTAATTTTCAGTACTAACCATTTTGTGCTTAATTGAGTTTTGATAATGCGTTTGATCTGTAACCTTCTCACTAATTTATTTTTTTTCTTTCCATTTCTCGTACACAGTGCTGCCGGACATCCGCATCATCCGTTCGAGAACGACGAATTTTAATATGTTACATCACTGCGAATTTGAAATTTCGAGCATCATTGCGTAAAACATCTTTAAATCGTTTAATAAATCACATATAGAGCGAGTATACGTTGGTATAGTACTTTTCGAAGAGAAAAATCAGCTGTTTTCTTTAAGTGATTTGAACTTTTCGTTTATTAATTACTATTCAATTACGTTGATCCGTTGACCTTGCCCCCCGAAAAGTCCCAAAGGAGACGTTTAAAATTTGCAGGCAAGTGTAAAGCTATATGTACAGTACCGGAAAGAGCATATCTAAGTAGCGAAATTAAAATAAGACAATAATAATAACAGCAATAACTAATAGCGGCTTGCGTTAGGTCGAGTCATCCAAAAACACATCGGAAGGTATCAATAGCGATATCTTCCGCGGTTTTTCTACTACTATTACCAGGATTTCAAACCGTACAGGAAACCGGAAATCCAACATCTTAGTAGCTAAAGCAAAACTGTGGCCGACGACACCAAACGCATATCCGTCCGATCCGAACGAAAATAATTATGGAGTGTTTCTTATACTGCTGCTGCTGCTGCTGCTAACTAACAAGTAAGATATGTTCAATCGTCAAAAAAGATAATACATTTCCACATGGAACTAGAAATAAAGTGTACGAGAAGCCGTACATAGGGAACATAGAGAGACGAGACTATTTGATCCAATCGCACTAGTCTACGGATTGCGCTTCGGGTGAGGTTCCTTCCGGTAGATGTGCTACCGCGATCTCCGGAGCGGATGAAGCCGTCTGTGCACTGTCTCCAACACACTCGGATGCTACATTCGTGGGAGCTGGATAAGGTTTAGCGTATACGGGCGCTAGTTCGATAACAACTGGAGTAGCTTCTTCGGATATTTCCACCACCGTACTCTCCAGTTCCACAGCATCGGTTTCCTGCTCGTCATCGGTAATAATAATTCTTGGTGCTGAAGATGCGCGCGGACGTTGGGCGATTGGTTCGGTTACGTTTTCGATCGGTACAACAATTATCGACTTAGTGACGTCGGTTGAACAGCAACCTTGCGACGATTGTTCGTTGCTTGACTGCTCTGTTATGTCGTCGATATCCATTTCTTCAATGATTGTCGGAGTTGTCGAATGTATTACTCGATCTTCGGTTTGTATTGCAGAGTCGGGAACATCCACCACTGTTATCATTTCGTTCTGTTCCTCTTCTATGATCGGTTGTTCGTATTCCACGTTCGGTTGGTTCTCAATATTCTCTTCCTGTTGTTGCTGCTGCTGCTGCTGTTCTTCGACTAATTGTGCAGCCTCCTCTTCTTCTTCGCGTAGTATATCAGCTTCATTCTCCTCGTAAATCACTTCACACTGCGATCGATGTATCATCTGGGGTATCACTTGAGAGGATGGAACTATGACCACCGGCGGAACATCTGCAGGACCTGACTCTACGTACTCGATCTCCTCATCAATTTCTCGGTGATCCTCTTCGAATGAGATTTGATCGGCTGGCTGTTGCGGTTCTACAGGAGGATTTTGGGGACGTCCTTTTTTCTGCTGCTGTTTACTACCTTGAAGTTGCTGTTGTGTCTTGCTCTGCTGTTGTTGTTGCGGATTCGACTGTTGTTTCTGCTGCCTTCCTCGATTTGGCTTGGAACGGCGTGGTGTTTGTGGTGGATGTTGATCGTGCTGCATTTGCTGCAATTGCAACTCTCGCAACTGTTCGGTCAGCTGACGCAAGTCACGTTCCTGTGACTCGATCACGATCTTCAACTCATCAATCTGCTGCAGGTCCTCCATGCGTGGCTCTCGTCGCTCATAGCGGAGACGCATCTCTTCGAAACTGTTGTGGAAAAATGAAGCCACATAAGATAATCAAGTCAGTGTAAGTAGAAATCGTTGGAACGAATTACTATAATTCTTGGAACCGTTTCCTCAGTAAATAAATCAACCTAACAGTTAAGAAGTAAAGACCCTTTGTGTAAAGGACATAAAGTGTGAAATGAAGACGTCTATCATGTGCCGTGCAAATAAGATGAATGAAATGTAAGTATGATGATACTATGTACACATATCATGTGACTAATGGATAGGTTTACTTATTATGGAACAGTGAATATGAGCTCCGAAAACTAAACACATAATGGGTTTTTACGACAAATAACTACTGGCAACAACTTACAGACTCGTTAGGCAGCGGCACTTTTTATGGAGCGTTTGAATTTCTTGCGCGTTCTTCGTGTCCCGCGTTTCCAGACTTTGCACCACGAAGCTGTGCTCTTCCTGCAGATCCTTTAGCTGCCGCTGATGGCCGGTCGTGAGTTCTCTGTTGGGTTGGGATGGATGGGTTTCGATTGTTTTGGGGTATTTTGATCGTGAATCGAGTGGACGGGCAAGTCGAAAACGAGAACAAACGAAACAGAGACCAAAGGAAATTCATAGGTGGAAATTTTGGGTGTATATTCGAAAAAACGGTATGTGGATACGATACGTGATGTGTTTGATAGGGTATTGTGTTGGTTTTAGATTAAAAAAAAAAGTATGTAAAAAGACGAGATAGATGAACGCAATTAATAACGGATGCAGTAGTATAGCAAGATCACGGTGGATGTGGTGCATATAAAAGGCTGAGAGTGTGTATATCAACATTAAGTCGTGTTGGTAACGTTTTAAGTACGATTATTTATTGGCAAATGGAGTTCACACTTTAACAGCCACTTCTTTTTGCGTTCACAACATGGCGCAAATAGTTTACGCCGTTCGAACGAACGCGTAAACTACTCACATAAACAGAGACTCACAAAACAAACAGGTAAATGCTAATTCATTAACAAAGGCAGTGTCGATATAGAACAAAGGCAACATTTGGAAAATGGAGGTGCGTGTGTCGGTGTCAATTACGGATAAATGCCAATAGATTGTTCAGATTTTGGAAGGATAACAACATTTTTCACAACTGCAACTGTAGGGATCACTCAACAAGATAAGTTTGATTTCGTTTTGAGGTTCTCCTTGCAATGCAGGGCACCTGATAGCTCGTTAAGCGCTGCACTAGCAGCTAAACTAAACGCTTTAATGGTGAGCAACGATTCGTAGCTGACAGTAAATGATCAGCCCAAACGTTAGCAGTAGCACAGCCGACGCTAGCGGTAAGGAATGTGTCTGCTGGTAGAATACCATCGAGGGTAACAACGGATACGCTCCTTTCACCAATTGCACAAGCAGCAGTTTTAGCTGTATCAGTGGATTGCGCACAGCATGGTGCATTTGCTCTTCCTGCTTTTCTGCAGCGTGTTGAGATGAATTACCAGCAACACTGTGACCGTTAAAGAGCGAAAGTGAAATAGGACGGCGAGAAAAGCAATAGTACGTATTTTAAACATCGTTTATTACCGAAAACAAAAAGGTAAGCAATTGGAAAACGGAGGATAAGAGAGATAAAGAAGAGAAAAGAAAGAGAGAAAATAGAAACAAATATACATTATCACAATGATGAATGCGGTAAGGGGAAAAGATAAGATGAGTTGCACACATCAAGAATATCAAGTCACGAGATTACACAACAAAAAAGAAGGAAACTGTGACAATGAACACTTGGTAAGGAGAAGAGATAAGGAGATACGATTGTGCAATATATCAAATCTATTACAAAGTATGAGAATGAACACAAACGTTAAGATACGAAAGAACGTTTAAACAAAAACTACATCCAAAGAAAAAATGTCTAATTTCTATTTTCTCTCAACTTTTTTTTTCTTCTATTTGTTATTGTAAAAGCCGTCATCTTCCTTCGAAACTGTCACAAAGGAATGCTACTCGAAAGGAACACGCTTTACTTTGGTTCTTTTCTCCGGTAATCAACGATGATTAAAACATGTACACATTAAATTTGGTCCCGTTTGTTTATGATTGTGGAACATGTTAAAGATGTGTTAATGTTAAAGTTTAACAATGATTGGGTCGATCCACAGTCGTGAGTGTGATTGCCGTTCGAATGGGTAGTATGAAGCAAAAGCGACAATATACTACAGAAGCGACATCTGTTGGAAAACTATACAAACACACGATCACAAACACAACACACAGAGAAGATATACAAGAGAGAACGAAGGGACCGTTGGGAACGTTGAGTTCGGGGAAGTTAGGAAGAATAAATGTCTGCTTACCTGATTTTGTTCTCAGCATCCTCAAGCCTATTTCGGTTTCGACTGTCCATCAGATGCAGCGCTTCTTCCTTTTCTGCAACGAGCGCTTTCCATTGTGTTTCTAAAATATGGGTAGATAAAATCATGAGAAGCTCTTTTTCCAAAGAGAAAAGTACTTAAACTGGTACCCACCAAGCTCCTTTTTGTGTGCCGTCTTCATCAACTCGGTCGTATCGGATATTTCCCGTGCAAACTCTTCCTGTACCTGTTGAATCCGTTCACTGAAATCTTGTACCAATTCTTTCTTTTCCTGTTCAAACTGTTGCTTGAGGTTTTCTGGTTTCAGAAATGGAGATTTAAATCAAAATTGGTTGAAGCATGTAATTAGAATTTCACTTACCAATAATTTCATCCTTCGTGGATATTTCTTTAGCCAGTTTACGTTCGTGTTCCCGTTCGGCGCGTTCTACGTACATCCGGGACTGGAGCAGCTTTTGGTCAGCTTCGGATTGTGCATTTGCCATCGATTTTTTCTGATGCTCTAGCTTCGCTTTTAGAGATTCGATCTAAAGAGAGGATACAATTAGATCAATCAGGATTTTCCTGAAGGAATCCATCCTTGCTTACCTCAGTTTTTAGTTGCTTCTCACGCTCGCTAAATCGTTGACTCATGGCTTCCGTTTCGGCCAGCGCTTCCCGGCGTATCTTCTCAATCGCCGAGGTACGTTCTTCCATGTGCGTTTGCTCCAACTCCACCTTCAGCCGGTTCATCTCGTGAAGCAGTCGATCCTCCCATTGCATCGCGATTTCGCCTCGTGCAATCTCTATCCTGTTCAGCGCTTCCCGTTCCTTTTCACAAAGTTGACTGAAACGAACGGAAACAGACTGTTTTATACATCTGCTCCAAAGATTCCTCAACACAATGCTACGTACTATTCGCATCGGTTCTTGATCTGCTGCACCTTAACCATCTCCTCCTCGAGCTTGTTGTACGCCGTTTCCAGCTCCGCCTTCAAACTCTCCACCTGCCGCGTCATGGTGACGAGCGATTCCTTCTGATCGTACGTCAGCCCACGCAGCTGTTCCACCTCCGCTTCGTACGACTTCAGATGACGTACCTCGTCCGTCCGCTTGCGGGCCAACTCTTCCAGCCGGCCCACCTGTTCCAGCGCTTGCTTGCGTTCCTTCTCCACCGTTTCCATCTTTTCCTTGCACGACTTCTGCATCGAACGGATCGTAAACTCGCAGTCCTTCATCAGATCTTCCTCGCGCGCATTATTCACATCGCGCAACTGTTCGAAGGTTTGCTTCCACTTTGCCTCCACCTGTGCCCGTTCGCGTACCGATTCTTCCAGCGCTTCGCGCATTATCTTCTGCTCCTCGGTGCGTTCGTCCAGCAGCTTCTGGCGTTCCTCCTTTAGCCGGTCCACCTCCGATTTAGCGTCGATCAGCTGGCTGTTTAGGTCGTGCGCCAGCTTCCGTACCTCGGCCAGCTTTTCGGTTAGTTCCAGGTGTTCGATTTCCAAATTTTGATACTTGAGATTAAGTTCGTCCTCGCGATCGGAGGCTTTCAGTCTTATCGTTTCCATCTCGGTTTGCTGCGTCGTTAGCCGGGCCCGTATCCCATCGCATTCCTTTAGGGCGGCCACCAACTCCGCCTGTAGACCTGGGAGGGTGAGAAGAAGTTGGGAGATGCAGTCATACTGGTTTAAAGGAAGTTTTGGGGAAAAATACCTTCTTTGTGGGAAATTTTAATATCTTTAGAATTACTGGACCCCATGCTCTTGTTGGTGGTAAGTTATGGCGAACCGAAATGCGTCTAGGCCTACTGCAATGCGATACTCTACTGTTTTTTTTTCTTTTGACATTATTTACATAAGCTACTTAGACCAAGCGACTTCAACGACCCAGCAACTACGTCGCAACTAGCTTGAAGTGCTTTCTACGAGTTTGATGAACTACACACAACTAGTGAAGATCATCCTCCTCAACTTGGCAGCAATCAAATCTACGACGCTAAAACTCTTCATCTGTACATGTTGTCTGTCTTTTTTTTCGTTGGAGCATGTCCACCCAGAAGACAGGTCACGAACCCGTGCCATTGACATCGATTCCCATTCCCACCTTCATTCGTTCTTGCCTGTCAGCTTTAATTTAGCGGAAGAACCAGAACCTTTTCCAACACCCCCAAGGTCAGCAGGAAAGCGCTCTAGTCCAATCTCGGCGTGACTGCTTCTGTTTACTTTGCACCAAAATAGCAATGTCGTGAAAAGCGGACCCTTTCGGGCTGTGATAATGTTGCTGTGCCTTTGTGTCCCATCCCATCCGTTTAGTAGCGTCGGCAAAAAGTGGCAACGATGCGCATACAAAAATAACGCATCCACGCTTACGGTGTGTTGCGTCGCACCGAAGACGTGATGACGCGCGTTGCTAGAGCGCGTTTCAAAAGATCGATCTCCCGCGCAGCGAGTGAGAAACACCAATTCAACTTTGATATGTCTTTTGGGTCTTTTTGGTCAATAAACACGACCAAGCGGAACGAATCGTTCGGGGTGAACAGCAACAAAAAATCCGACTTCCTACCGAGAAGTATTTGCGGATGCGTTTGACATCTGTCTGAGGTTATGGTCTGCTGTAAGACATTTTTTTTTTGTCGGTGGAGAATTCTGTTCGTATATACAGGTCCACGCTTCCCACCCGAAATTCTATAAACATGCGTGACAGCATCGCCGTGCGCGTGTGCTGCTCATCAATTTAAATTTGTTTGCCATTTTTCCATTTCCAACTGCTGTCAGGTGGATGTCACAGTTCCCGCTGGTTTTGGGGCTAATGTCTAACACTTACGTTCCACGTTGTATTCCTTGAGCAGCGCATCTCGCTCGACAGCATCGAGCTTCTGCTGCAGTTCGTAGACCTTAACGTTTGCCTCCTTGACCCGCTTTTCGGCCTCCTCAAGTTTGGCACTGTACCGGGATTCCTGGTTGACCAGATCCTTCCTAGAATGAGTGATGGAAGAGGAGAATTTTTAGTAAGAATTAAATTGAGGAGTCGTCTGATACTTAACATAACATTCCTACTAAATTTCAAACGCATTAAATCAACGCTCACGCGTATTGTTTGATCTCGCCGACTCGATCGATCACGTCGAGGAATGCTGCCAAGTGAAAATAAATCGATACACGCTCGCGTCAGCGGTGGCGAAAACTGTGTCTCGCCTGTATCAACAAAATACAAGCCATCGTTCACTTGTACCACTCTTCCTCCGCTAGAATTTACAACTGCACGCAGTCGATTAAAATGTTTCAATAATTTTCATTCACCATCAATCACTCCATTCACAACCCACTCGGAGGATATCGGATAACAGCTTCACGAGTGGGTGCCGTACGAAGAAGAGCTAGCCAATGATGATGATAATCCTTGCATTGGCAGACAGTTTGACGGCAGCGTGTGTCGGTTGGTTCGTATCCGTAAGTGCTGTCACTTATCCGGCCCCAGGAAGAAGTTCGGTAAAGTGAGCTTGCACCGCTTACCTTGCGCACCACTTAGGAACCGGGCCGAAAGGTAGGGTCGGTTATTTTTAGTGAAGTGTTTTTAGTTCTTGTTGCAGAACGCACTTACCAAGGCCCATCTGTACCCTGATTTGACGTGGCAGGAAACCGTTTGCAAAATGGGGGTTTTACGTTTAATTCCTTTATCGTTGGTACACTTC
>KZ061560.1:422916-454045 GCA_002091835.1 Anopheles maculatus
CAGCAGGAAGTCTTTGTTGGTGGTGAGCGCTCTAGTCCAATCTCGGCGTGACTGCTTCTGTTTACTTTGCACCAAAATAGCAATGTCGTGAAAAGCGGACCCTTTCGGGCTGTGATAATGTTGCTGTGCCTTTGTGTCCCATCCCATCCGTTTAGTAGCGTCGGCAAAAAGTGGCAACGATGCGCATACAAAAATAACGCATCCACGCTTACGGTGTGTTGCGTCGCACCGAAGACGTGATGACGCGCGTTTCAGAAGATCGATCTCCCGCGCAGAGAGTGAGAAACACCAATTCAACTTTGATATGTCTTTTGCGTCTTTTTGGTCAATAAACACGACCAAGCGGAACGAATCGTTCGGGGTGAACAGCAACAAAAAATCCGACTTCCTACCGAGAAGTATTTGCGGATGCGTTTGACATCTGTCTGAGGTTATGGTCTGCTGTAAGACATTTTTTTTTTGTCGGTGGAGAATTCTGTTCGTATATACAGGTCCACGCTTCCCACCCGAAATTCTATAAACATGCGTGACAGCATCGCCGTGCGCGTGTGCTGCTCATCAATTTAAATTTGTTTGCCATTTTTCCATTTCTAACTGCTGTCAGGTGGATGTTACAGTACCTGCTGAAAGAATGTTTTGGGGCTAATGTCTAACACTTACGTTCCACGTTGTATTCCTTGAGCAGCGCATCTCGCTCGACAGCATCGAGCTTCTGCTGCAGTTCGTAGACCTTAACGTTTGCCTCCTTGACCCGCTTTTCGGCCTCCTCAAGTTTGGCACTGTACCGGGATTCCTGGTTGACCAGATCCTTCCTAGAATGAGTGATGGAAGAGGAGAATTTTTAGTAAGAATTAAATTGAGGAGTCGTCTGATACTTAACATAACATTCCTACTAAATTTCAAACGCATTAAATCAACGCTCACGCGTATTGTTTGATCTCGCCGACTCGATCGATCACGTCGAGGAATGCTGCCAAGTGAAAATAAATCGATACACGCTCGCGTCAGCGGTGGCGAAAACTGTGTCTCGCCTGTATCAACAAAATACAAGCCATCGTTCACTTGTACCACTCTACCTCCGCTAGAATTTACAACTGCACGCAGTCGATTAAAATGTTTCAATAATTTTCATTCACCATCACACCATTCACAACCCACTCGGAGGATATCGGATAACAGCTTCACGAGTGGGTGCCGTACGAAGAAGAGCTAGCCAATGATGATGATAATCCTTGCATTGGCAGACAGTTTGACGGCAGCGTGTGTCGGTTGGTTCGTATCCGTAAGTGCTGTCACTTATCCGGCCCCAGGAAGAAGTTCGGTAAAGTGAGCTTGCACCGCTTACCTTGCGCACCACTTAGCAACCGGGCCGAAAGGTAGGGTCGGTTATTTTTAGTGAAGTGTTTTTAGTTCTTGTTGCAGAACGCACTTACCAAGGCCCATCTGTACCCTGATTTGACGTGGCAGGAAACCGTTTGCAAAATGGGGGTTTTACGTTTAATTCCTTTATCGTTGGTACACTTCCAACATGCCAACAGCTTCATTACAAAGAACAGGACTTCATCATTATGAGTGATGGAAGCGTGTCAGAGATGCATCAGAGCTCTCTTGTGCATTTCTGCGCACTTCGACAAGTGGGTCAGCTAAGTGTGGTAGATAAGTGCAGATTTAACCATGCAGTGCGGTTGAGGTTTATTTCACAACCAAAAGCATTCTTCCTTCATTTGCTCTAGAGCTGGATCTACTCTAACAAACAAATTATTGATATGTTTTGATACACGGGCACGTTCCAAGCGTTTGCAATTAGCTGTAGTTTGTTGGTAATTAGAAGCAGCAGGCGCGTGTCACTAATTTCGTTTTTATGATTCATTTACCATACGATCGACAAGCAAGTTTCCCACGCACCCAAAAAAACTGACGTCAATCGGCACACCAGGCACGTTGGGCCGGAAATGAGTCAGATATTTTTGGCACCACAACTACAATGTACCGAAAAGAAAGGAGAGCGTGTAAAACGCAGATATATAAACAATGCTCCTCGCTGTCTTTCCCGGTCCTGTGAAACCTGCAACGACCCACGAATCCCCATTCTGTCACTTCCGGAGCAGTAAATTAATCAATTTCTTAATCTGCACACTGTACAACAGTGGATCCGGTACAGAGCACCCAGCAAAGGGCATCTGTGGGACATCATGAACCAGATACCGTAGAACCAGCTGCGTCGCAAAAGTACGCGCGCACAAACGCAATTAATCGCAACCGAATAAAAAAAAATAAAACAATTGGAAAAAAAAGCCGACATCTACAGATGGCCAGAAGGCGCTGGGTTCCGAAATTCGCAATTCACTCGCTGCTGATAAATATTTACAAGATGAGCACGATAAAAGCTGTGTGTGAAATCGCGTCAACTAGGAACTCTGACGCCATTATGGTTAACGATCGTTCACTACACCGAGAACAGCGTTACTTTGGCCAACGCAAATCTGAGGCCACATTAATCTTACTCAACAAACCTAAAAGGACACAAGAAACAATCAAAAGGGATATTTACATTTCACTGTTGATCTTCTCAACGGTGCTGAAGGTGGCCGGTTCAATGTTGGACGGCTGTACGACATCCGGCAGGCTGGCAACACTGTCCTCGATCAGGACACCGGCGGTCTGCTCCTTTTGTTTTGATACACGGGCCCGTTCCAAGCGTTAGCAATTAGCTGTAGTTTGTTGGTAATTAGAAGCAGCAGGCGCGTGTCACTAATTTCGTTTTTATGATTCATTTACCATACGATCGACAAGCAAGTTTCCCACGCACCCAAAAAAACTGACGTCAATCGGCACACCAGGCACGTTGGGCCGGAAATGAGTCAGATATTTTTGGCACCACAACTACAATGTACCGAAAAGAAAGGAGAGCGTGTAAAACGCAGATATATAAACAATGCTCCTCGCTGTCTTTCCCGGTCCTGTGAAACCTGCAACGACCCACGAATCCCCATTCTGTCACTTCCGGAGCAGTAAATTAATCAATTTCTTAATCTGCACACTGTACAACAGTGGATCCGGTACAGAGCACCCAGCAAAGGGCATCTGTGGGACATCATGAACCAGATACCGTAGAACCAGCTGCGTCGCAAAAGTACGCGCGCACAAACGCAATTAATCGCAACCGAAAAAAAAAATAAAACAATTGGAAAAAAAGCCGACATCTACAGATGGCCAGAAGGTGCTGGGTTTCCGAAATTCGCAATTCACTCGCTGCTGATAAATATTTACAAGATGAGCACGATAAAAGCTGTGTGTGAAATCGCGTCAACTAGGAACTCTGACGCCATTATGGTTAACGATCGTTCACTACACCGAGAACAGCGTTACTTTGGCCAACGCAAATCTGAGGCCACATTAATCTTACTCAACAAACCTAAAAGGACACAAGAAACAATCAAAAGGGATATTTACATTTCACTGTTGATCTTCTCAACGGTGCTGAAGGTGGCCGGTTCAATGTTGGACGGCTGTACGACATCCGGCAGGCTGGCAACACTGTCCTCGATCAGGACACCGGCGGTCTGCTCCTTTTCGGCACACTTTCCAACCGCACCGTCCGCCACCGGTTTAGCATCCCCGGACACTGCACTGTGATCATATTGAAACTCGATATAATTATTGCCCGTCTCACTCCCGAACGCACTGACTCCGTATGGTGGTGGTGGTGGGTTATTACTCTCACTAAATGCAGTACAACGATTGCCACTGTATGTGCGTGTGGTGGTGTCTGATGTTTGAAGTGCTGGCTGCCGTTCCTCACTGTCACTGTCCACGTCACTACTGTCGACACTGGTCACTTCCACATCGTCACTACCGTTCTGCGTTAGCTTGAAGCTAACCTGCTTCTTTTGCGGACTTTCCCGCTGGTTCCGGTGGTCCGGTTCGGCGAGCTTAAGCACCAAACTAGCCCGGATCGGTTCCGGTGTACCGGTGGCACTGGTGTCAGCTCGTCGCTCGTCCTGCACGTTTGGTGGTGAGCCCGGTACGATAGTTTCCGTTGCCTCGTAGAAGACATCCCGATCGTCGCTAGTATCGTCCCCAGCAGCATCCTGCACGATCGTCACAACCGTGGTGTTGAAGGGTGCTGCCGGCTCTCGGTCTAGCACCGGAAGCACCGAGACCGAGCGCTGATTGCGTGGCGGTGGATGCGGCGGTGACGACGACTTAGACCTCGCTATCGTTTGGGATCGTTGTTCGGTACCGGCACGGCTTGGCTGTTGGCCCATTTCCTGGATGGTTGGCGGCTGCTGCTGCTCTGGCTCGTTTACTGTTGGTTCTGCTCGTGCGACGCCCCTGTTGGCGGCATTCGACTCCGATACGGTAAGGTTCGCGGCCGGTTTACTACTGCCGGTCAGGATCGTCTCTTCCGACGAACCGAGGGCACGATCCTCACCTGCCGGTGTAGTTGTGCTCTGGTCCCCGGCAGACTCGTTGTGTTCGTGACGTGCGCTGTACGTAGTGGTGGTGGGCGAACCATTTTTGATATTTAATAACTGCCGCTCTGCGGTGACGTTGTCAACGGTGTGTGGTGGCGCGCTAGTGTTAGTGCCAACTGTCAGCTGTGGTGCGCATGCGTTCGGTGTCAAGCCGCCGTCACCGTCATTGGTGCGTGTCTTCGCTAAGGGGTCGGCTGTTCGGGTTGGTTTGTCACCGTCGGGTTCGGTGACGTCACCGTTCGGTAGGTTGGGCTCGGCTTCCCCATTTCCCTGCCCCGCTAGCGTCTCTCTAACCTTGATCGGTTCGACGGTAACGATGGTCATCGCTGTGGGAAGGTTTGACAGGTGTGGCTGCCTGCCTTGGGACGCATCCTGACCTCCACTGGAATCACCTTTCGGCAGGGACAGTTTGAGCGCATTCGGATGCTGTGTTGCTTTCACGTGTTGTTGATGTTGCTGCTGCTGCTGCTGCTGCTGTTGTGGTTGCTGGTAACGGCGTCGATTTTTCCCTTTCGCCATTGCACTTTCACTCGGTGGCGCGTACGGATTCGAACTGGTCGCGTTGGGCTGCGTTTCCCGTGCCCGGCCAGTGCCGGCATCGATCGGGCTGGTCGAAGATTCGCGATCACCGTCGTACCCGGGGCACACCACCGACCGCAGTTGGGAGGATGATTCGTTTTCGCGGATCGGTTCGTTCGCGTCCGAACCGTGCTGGCGCGTAGAACCACTCGAACTGACTCGATCGATCGTGCCGGTCGGTGCGAGCGAACCGTTCGCTTCGTCCGCACCCTTCGAAACGCCCGAAGTTGGCCACTTCGAGGGCAACAATTGCCGTTGCCCTGCCGTCTCCTGGGGCTCCCGTACCACCGGCAAGAGTGCCAAAATTCCGCTTCCCATCGGAACGGCTGCTGCTGATGATGATGCTAGTTGTGGTGGTCGAGTTGCGCTATTTTTAGGTTGGTTTTCCTCGTCGCCAGCATGACTTCTGTGCGCACCCGTCTGCAACACGTTTGCGCTTGCGTACGCATCGGACGCAACCTTCGCACACGGTTCGGCGGGCGGCCGCACGTCTTCGGGAGCATTTTTTGCCGAACCGTGCTCCTCGGGCACTTCGCACTCTTCCGCTGGCTGCGGTTCAGGTGGCAGTTGCAGTTTATCGTGTTTTTGTTTTCCTTTCTGTGACTTTGAACGTTTGAAGAAGCTAAACATTGTCGATGCAGGGTGGAATTCACAAAGGCAAGCAAATTTTCCGCACCAACAAACAACACTTAATTTGCACTAAAGTCCTTGCAATTGATCACCTTCCTATTGGCGACAAAGCGTACGACTGACACCGGAACAGCAGCTGAAAGATACTGGCCGAACGAGCGAACGTCATTTCATTAGGCTTCATCCTAGTGTACGTGTGACCTGCACACCAGCAAGCACGCAACGTCACGCACAACGATGGGAAAATCCACACTTTTCTTTTACTGACGGCGTGCTTCACCGTTGTCATTCATCCGTGAGCGCGAACGTGCGCGCGTGTTTTTTCCTCGATTTATTACTTATTTTTGCTCACTTTCTTTACCCGTGACGCAACAATGTTCAGCGGCAATGTTTGCTAGACGTTGCGAGAAGTTTGTTCTCTGCTTCTTTTTATTCTTTACGTTTTTTCTCTTCATCTTAAGCTTCTGTCATTCATGAGTAACCATGCGTCTCCATTGGTATTACTCGAGACCGCCTCTTTAATCCTGCGCCCGTCAACAACCATCAACACGCTGAGAAAATGGACTGGGCAGGAAAGATCAATCCTTCCCATCTATTGCGGTAAATCAATCTATCAGCGGTGAATTGACGGCGAGCTGTTGTTTTTTTTGTGGTTCCCGGAAGATAAATAACGAACTCGTCGGTTTTAAGCCGTTCGGGGAAGTGGGATCAGTTTTCATCGGTCGTTAACGTATGGAAAAGTCATGCGTGATGGGGTTTGGGTTTTTGGTTGTGTGGCTTATTGATGTACACGAGAAAAAGACATGCGAAAGAACACATTTTCTACGGAAAAATGTAACAGAAAGCGGGTGTTACACGTTTCTTGAAACAAATAGGTTTGAATTGATCGTGCCATTACGTTCCAAGTTTAACCATTGACTGTTGTTTGTGCTTTGTAGATGTTTGCTGATGCACATTTAGGAATGATTTTCATAATGCAGTTTGTTTACACAAAAAAAGTAATACACAAATGCAAACAATCAACACAATACAACAATGTTGTTTTGTAGCAGATGAATTATGAAATCTTGTGTACGAATACTAAACAACAACGCAAATATGTTTGTGTATGATTCTGCTGCTCTTGAGCTACTCGAATGCAATTAAAAATGACGAAAGCCGAAAGACTCTAATCCACAGTACGCAGCCAGCCCAGTACCGTGAGCGACCAAGCGTCTCCATCGACATTCAGCAGTGTGTGCAACTCCCGAATTCTTTGCTTAGCCGGCAACCTTGAACCAGATTTTCAAACGATGTTTAATCTGCTTAGGGGATTAACGAAAATAGCCTTGTCCTTCTCGTGCTGTCATCACATCACACCGTTCAGCTTTCAGCCGCGTAAATCCTTGACAATCGCTCGTTGTGCTCTAATGTTTAATTAAATCAAATTACACGTTCAGTGCTGCCTTGTTCTCAAATTCAAACTTGAGACCACCCCGTACTTCCAGGGTAGAGTAAAAAAACAGAACGCATGCACGGGGTAGGATGCGGAAACGGATTTCCCTTGCAAACGGTCGCAAGGACATCCACCTCCAAGCGCAGCCACAAGCGAACGGTGGTTTCCTTCCGACGCATCAAGAACGCCGAAACGCATCGTTTATCCGGAACAAGAACTCGCGAAATAGGGCCTGTCGATGGCGTGGCGTTAAACCAAGGGATTCGTGTGCGTGTTTATTTACTTTTTAACCCCAAACCTATTTGTGGCTGGCGACGAGAGCGCGAGAGAAAAAAAAAACATGCCCGTGGTAATAAACAAACAAAAAATCACTATCTCCCATTGAGAGCTCTGCCAAACCAAGGATTGGTGGGGTGTATGAGGGAAGCATAAAAATGCCGTTCGCTAGTTGCCGAATTGAACCCCGTTTGTTTATCGTATCGTACCATTGGTTTGACGGGGTGAAAGTGGGGAAAACGGGGTGGAAAAACTAAATTTAGTCCTATCACTACGAGATCACCAGCAAAGACCACCGATCGGGCCGGTTTTAGACACGCCGCGCTGGCGCTGCCGTTGTTTGGGTAGTAATGATTGGCGTGCGAGTTGCGATCGGTCGCAACTTTTATTTGCCTACCGAATCAAATCAATCAACAATCGAAACAGGAAATCGCTGGTTTTAGATTGACGGTGTACCGAGTGATGTGCACAGGACAACCAACTTTTAAATGTTTGGTGATGGAAAATGGGTTTGACGCAGCAGATGGTTTGCACGGCATGTGGTATTGTTTTTACCATTAAAATTAAGCTTTAACTGTCAGACTGTTCCATGCAAACAGATGTCAAACAGCTTTTAAAGTGTGTGTTTATTTTTCTTAATTCGTAAGCTAATAGAATACTCGTTAGAGCAGTCGTGCGACTATGTCGTGAAGACTATCGTGCAATAAGATTTATTATACTTTGAAGTGGTAGTATTTTAGGATTATATTATTAGAAAAAGTTCTAGAAATAATATTTTTCCCTTTATGTATGTCCCCTTTTTGTCATGTGTATGAATATGTTAGGTTCATCATGTTATCTTTAGGCAAAAAAGTGTTTTATAAACAATCTCTTGCAGTCGAGCATTTTAGATCTAAACTGTTTATCAACTACAATAAACAATGCTTTTAATATCTTTTTCTTTATCTTCTATCAGGTCTGTAAATAAGTTTTAACGGTTTTTATATATGCGTCGTTTACTAACAATTTTAACTTTAGTAAAATCTGGCAACACTGTTTTTTGAAGTGTCAAGAACATGCCAGAGGTATTTTCAAGGGTTTACAAGTGCCATTGTTAGTATGGAAGACGAAGAAGAATACGTAAAGCAACGTATGGTTACACGGGACATGCTTCAAGGGGACACGGAACAAGGTAATGCCTTGAATTTGGTGGGACCAGCTGGGTGTGTTGTACCATGAAGTGCTGGAACCAAACGAAACCATCACGGGTGACGTTTACCGACGACAACTTATGCGTTTAAGTCGCGTATTGAAGGTAAAAAGGCGCGCCCAATATGTGACCAGGCATGACAAAATCATTCTGCTGCTCGACAACGCTCGGCCCGGTTTTTCTTTATTTAAGAAGGATCTACAGTCTGCCCAAAAGATGCGAAAAGGTTGTACAAGATGACGAAAATTACTTTTCTGAACAAAATTGATGCCCATTCGAGCCTATGAGGCTTGGAATTTCGTAAAAAAAACCGCCAAAACTTATTTATAGACCTGATACTTCTCTTTCTCTGAAGATGTTATTGGTCTACTTTAGGAGTCCACCATTGGGCTTCTTGTTGACATAATGGTAGCTACACCGGTCTTTCAAAGCCTTTGACCGGATATCAAAGCACATTAGGACCATCTCCTTCGTAAGCAGATATTACTTTCTATATTTTCTTCTTTGGCTCTACATCTCCCAAGGTGTTGGCCTGTCATTACTGGGTTTCTCTGTCTTGTTTATAACCTATAGCCTGACTATGGTCTGACTTTCTAGCTACGGACAAATTCAATCAAGAAGCAAAAAATGGTTGGTCAATCGTTTCAAAGATTTTAATGTCAGAGCAGTAAAAGAAAGAGTTCTTCTAAACGGTCCAATAGCTTCAATTTGTGTGATGAAGACTTCAACGTATACCACTCCATCTCAATTTTAAATGACCAGACGTCTTCTATCTACGCAGATCAAACAATAGAATAAATACGAGTTGGATCGTCTGGTGCAATTATTATGGCATAAACAGCTCAGGATAGTTTAATGAACCTTCCACAACTCAATATTCAGATTGTTGTGCATGGAAACGATCATTTTGTTCCCCAATTGAGACTCTCAAAATACACCAAGAGCTCTCTGGTTGTTTGGTGCCATTTTTATGACATAGCCAGCAGATGGAACTCCAATATTCAGTACGAAAAAAAACCTTACTACATATTTACATGCAATAGTTCACCCTCTTTCAAATTAAATTCATCATTAAACCCTCTTTCACAAAACCGCCCTTACGCAACCTCAAACGATCCCTACCGCACGATACAGTCAAAATAGCACACACCGTCTCAGGAGAGCTCACCGTGGTGGTGGGACCGTTTGTTTGCAACCCGGACCCGTCACCTAGCGAGATAGCGCACCAAACACTTCAACCGGTGGTGCAGTTACAAAATTAGTGCGTCTAAACATAGCACCGTACATGCGAGATTCGTACAAGATTCCCTTTGCAGTGACCGTTTTGTGCCGGGGTGAAAAAGTGATCGATCAGGACCATCGGCACTGATCACGCGAACGGCCTAGTTGCACTTGAGGGGAAAAAAAGGGAAGAAAAATAACGTCCCGGTGATGGGCCGTCACGTAAAGTACCGATTGTCAAATGAATCATCTTTCGAACCTGTGTGACGGAACGGTCAGCTTCACTCATCAACTACAACATTTTCCTTCCAACAATTTCTTGTTTTTTCTGTTCGCTCTCTCCTACTCTTTTAGCTGTCTCTTGTTACGACAGGAGAAATAACAAAACCGGCAAAAAACAACAGGATGGCGTGTTTTTTTTCTGTCTTTTGTAGCAAACTGTATCCAACGCACGCCGGAATGCAATTGTGCAATGGTGTGCGATCGTTACGTTTGCTAGTAGGAATGATGTGGTAATTTTTTTTTACTGGGAAGGTAGCTTTTATGACACATTTGACTACCATTTAAATTAAGAAAATTAAGGAAAAAATGGTAAAAAACATAAAATTCGAGACATGGGTTCGATCGTCAATGGAGACGCATGGTGTTTCACTTTTACCTCACCGTTTATGTATGCGCACCGGATACGCTTGTGTCGTATTTATAAAATCGTAAAGTTTGTCGCAGTCTCCTTCCCTCGAGGAAAAAAACACAAACCCACAAGTGCAATCATAACGCAATGGTAGTAATAATTAGCTGCAAGAAGTGAAATCGTCCCACTGAACAAGGTGTGTTGGTGATGTGTTTTTGGGTGCGTGCCAGCAGTTTGTAAGAGAAATATGGGACACGCCATTGCTCGAAGACGGGGGAGGAACTTCTTAAAAGTTTAATGAGTGGATAAGATTGTCTAAATAGCACCAACCAGACACGATTGTCAACCGGTATGTCTCTGTGTCTTTAAATTAAAGCTAAAAAAAACCCTCATGTACGCAGCAGCACTTCACGAGATCAGATCTGCCGAAACATATGTCACTTCTGGTTACGATCAGACGGTAAAGAGGTTGGTTTTAAACGATCACGTTTCCTAATCTCATTATTTGCTTAATGTCACAACACATACACGCGAAGACACTCTCGTTTCGGTGACACAATAATCCCCACCGGAAGTCGGGAACAGAATCTCACAAACACTCGCTCTCGCTTGCTACTGTTCACCGCTATATGACAGCAAACATGAATCGAATATTCCCTGGTGCTGGGACCGGTGGGAGCTATAGATCCGCCGACGGTCGACTGTCACTACCGACTGACTGTGCTCGTACCGGGCCGACTCTTCCGAAGGCCACCAGTGCAAGTGCGTACACACATTCGAAAACCCGTCCAACAGTTTCTCCAAAAAGGATCTCCTCCAACGGTTTTTGTTTTGCCACTCCCCTCCAACAAAACCGTACCCCTAGACGTCACCGTAACGTAATCATGTCCGCACGGTACGCAGATTTTCCACGCCAAAGCAGGGGGCGCCTAGCAGTGTTTGGGTGAAGGTGGTGAAGTTTTTACTGCTCCATTACAATCCCACCGTCAGCAGCATCAACCCTGCCACAAGCTGAAGTGGTTTTTTGGTGAAGTTTTGCGGAGGAGTTTTGTTTTCGCTTCGATGTTAGGGTGTGCCAATATGTTAAGATCGTACGATTTTCGAGGGTGTAGGGTTTTCCTTCGATCGAGAAAAGAGCTGAGCATCCCAGGGTGACATATGGTTTTACTAGCTGCTTTCCGAAATTATTCCCCCAATCAGCATCGTTCGTGCTTGAACGGTTCTCGCGTGGATTCAGCCGGTTCAGATCACAATGTTTTTCTTTCCCCATTTGTCTTGTAGCTCGATTTTCCTTTCTGGTTGCTGTTCATTCACACAGCCAACCAGGCGGATACGCTTGACGTCAGTATAAATATTCCCACAACCGTCACAAGCGCGTCATTTCGAATCGCCGATCTGCCTGATACTGAAGCACCGTGTGGGCGATCCCGAAAACGGTGCGATCTTCGATCCGCACTGGTAATAATTATAATAATAAAAATAAATCCTGTCAGCAGCTCCGACCGGCTGGCCTGGTGGGCGAGAGCGAGACGGAACGATATCGTGAATTTTCCGATCGTTTTCCAATGATCGCTGAATGTCGCTATAAATTTACTTTTAATGGTTTGAACTTAGACCACATTCGCATCGTGGTTTACTTCTTGGCAAATGCAACACTTAGGATGGGTCGCCGAAATTACTGTTACCAACTGGAAGTTATTGTTCTCGAGATAGTTTAACGTTTAACGATCTTCACCCGGGTTTTATATCGTTCAATTAGACCCCGATCGTTGTTCAAGGTTAAACTGGTGTGGATTAAACTATCCTAAAAGTTTTATCGCTTGGCTTTAGATACATTCCAGTCAAAATGGGAGACGTTTCAGCATCATCATGCAACCGTCTCTGCTGGAAATAGAAATCTGCATACCATCGACCATCCAGCTCAAGTGAATGCAAATATTTTCGTTCAAGTGGCGTCTGGAAAGGATGAAGTTTTGTTTTTTTCTTTGGTTCACTTCCCGTGATTCAATTTAACCTTCCTGCCAGATGGTTGGCACACACCGTTCGATCAAGCTGATCGTGTTCGCATGTTTATTGGGACGGGTGATTGCGTGTTCAATAAAAATTCCTTCGACACAGCGAAAGTACCACTTGACGAACGAAATTCGATGAAATAAATTTTACCAATAAAAACGACATTACGCTTAGGTGAGGTTTTCTTAATGCGCTAAGAAAGATCTTCCTACAATTTTGGTTGCAATCAATCAACGGTTTACGCTTTGGGCGAGTTTAAGCACCAGGTTTGCCACTTCATTTTTTCGCTCTTTTGTTACGCTGTAAAACACTTGCCAGACAACGGTAAGCCCTCGACGGCTTTCCCTGACGGTGTGCCGTTGATGAATTAGATGGTTAAATATTTCGCTAAATCAAAACAACGAATTCCGTTGCTCTCTTTCGCTACAATTTTCATCACTGAAAGGGGGTGCTAATATTGAGCCAAGAATAAGAGAAAAAATCGCACAAATGGACTACGATCTGCGAGAGAAATGTGAATTTATTTTCGTTTGCAGTTCGTCCACACGCTGCGTACCGATCGTATAAGTGTGCGTGGTCGTGCGAGGAAGTGGCAGGACCGTTGAGGGGAGCAAATTGTGAGAGGAGATGGTGTTTTTTTTCTTCTGGTTTTCTATCACCTCTTGAAATACGTCACAGCTGGTAAAAAGGAGAAGTTGAGGATGATCGTAAGAAACATCACGAGAGCACAGAGTATGGTGAGAGTTTGACGAAAGATTTGTCTGCACACTGTGGTTGATGGTGCTGAGAACATTAAAACGTAAAATATAATAGCTTTTAATTATCTTTCAGACAGTTTGTTCTAGTGATTGTCATTCAAAGTGAGTAGTAGAATTAATTACATCTTGCAGAATGATAACAATGTGAATAATGAATCGTAAACATAGAAATATAAATTATACAGTGCTTGACATAATTATAAGAGTATCGAGGTTTAGAACAAATCCTTGAAAAATAAGAATTAAGAAAAAAAATATAATAATATAAATAGAGAATATAATCAAGAGTATAAATAAGTTCGTGCAGTCTCAGTACCACCGTAGTTAATTATTCAAATTTCAATCTTCGTAATCTGGAAACACTACCACTTTGTAGTGTCATCTGTAGTGTGTCTCTTTTCCCCCAACTTTCTTCTTCTTCTTCTTCTTCTTCTTCTTCGTCTTCTTCTAATTCTTCTTCTTCTTCTTTTTCTTCTTCTTCTTCTTCTTCTTCTTCTTCTTCTTCTTTTCCTTCTTCTTCTTATTCTTCTTCTTCTTCCATGGTACTACAATCTCGTGAGGTCTTGGCCTGCTATTGCTTGCTCTCTGTGACTTAGTTTTTACCCGTAGCTGGATAGTCAGTCCTGCGTACGGGGAGGTGGTCTGCCGGGATTCGAACCCCAACTTTCATTTTGTTAAAATGTTAACAAATCAGTTTCCTCAAGCTTCTAAAATGGTGACGTTCGTTCCAAATAAAGCTTTTTTGCGGGAAGTTCTCCTCCATTAGATTTTGCATGAGGAAACGACTGTCGAAAGTCAAAGAATATTAGTAGAAGTGTTTGGTGACCATGTGTTCTTTCGGAGAGAACGTTAACCCCAAACACCGTGCAACAAATGGGTACTCAGACCATGCCCTATCATCGACACTGTGAGCGCATATTCATGGCGCGAAGGTCATGTTGTGCATTTGGTGGGATCAGCTGGGTGTGGTGTATCATGAGCTGCTACAGCATGTCGACAGACGACAACTGATGCGTTTGAACCAAGCTGAGCAGGACATCTCAAATTATGAAGAATTTCGATAAAAAACCGCACGAACTTATTTATACTCCTGATAATAACGTAATAATTGTAATAATTTTTAGAAAGTTTTAGTTTTTACACAATATTTCTCCAACGATGTTCTTATATCTTTCAAAGATTTTATTTAATTCTCACAACCCTAACGCTCATATAGTTATGTCACGCACTGTATAACACTCAATATTTATCTACACCATCTTAAACACAATACACTTTCATTTGTTACAATGGTAAGTAATGGCTAAACAGTATCGTAACTTACCAGTAGTGAAAAAAGTTGTCTAACGCACTGTTCTGCACGCTCAGCGGATCGGTGACGCTCAGATTGGCAAAGTGGTCGGCAGCGGGCGCCTCCTCAGCGATCCCACTGTCGTCCTCGGTGTCGCTCGTATCTTCTTCCTCCTCTTCCTCCTCCTCTTCCTCCTCTTCCTCTTCCTCTTCCTCCTCATCGCCGGTCGGTGGTAGTCGTCGTCGCCGGTGGTTTTGGTGCTGTGCTTCGCCCTGTTCGTCGTCGTTGTCGTTGTCTTCGGGCAAGTGTGCCAGGAAGCGTGGAATTTGTGGGTTGAAAAAGTTCATCCTAACAGCATTCACTCGCGCGCACACACACACACTCGTGTAAAAAATCGACGGTAAGAGATGGCACTACCCTTTGGTGTTAGGATAGCATCGAAAAGGGAGACGGATGACGACGATTAAGGTGCACTTTTCGGATCGCGCAAAAGGTTTCTCTGCACAGTGTACGCGTGTCGATGATATAACCAAACCAAACTTTTGATAAACGGAACCAAAAACAAAAAAACCCCGAATCTTTTGGCACGTTTCACTTATGCAATGAGGTCGCTTATAGATTTGTAACTGCACGTGCGTTGGTTGTTCGATTGCACCATATTAAGCCGCACTATGACGATCAGTTATCACTCGCACCTTAAACGAAACATTCTGTAAACAATTAAAAACAGTAAAAACACTTCACTTTAAACACTTTAAACAAAGCTTACATTGCGCTTTCGTGTTCAGGTAGCGTACTGAAGGCCAAACCTTTCAAGCTGGCACCGAACCGGACGACTGACCCGCCAGTTGTCGTTTTATTCCGCAAAGGAGTGGCGTTGAAAGCTGAAAAATATGAATCTCCCGGCAACAGTTACAATCGGACGACTGCTGCCCGAATTGCGCACCAGTCCTCGCGAAACGTACGCGCAACCCTTAAGGACCGTACCGTGTCACAAAGCGCACGTCAAACGCTTTTCAGTCGCAAAAATGGAAATAGAAGCGAAAAAATAGAACGGCCATTTTTAAAAAGGCGAGAAAAAAAAAGAAACCAACAACAGGAATAAATAAATATGATACGTTAAGGCGTGCGACAAAGCGGACTGGACTGGCCGGATGGACGTTTTGTCAATCATGGTTGGGACGAAGACGTTTTTTTTTATAAACGTTTCTAATAAGTGCGCGCGCGCGCTCGCTGGTTAACCTTGGTGGAGGGAAAAACAAACGCAAATGGTCCGTCACGCGAACCTGTACTAAGGCTAGGACCCGGTGGTCCGGAAATTTGTCATCGTCCGCCGCGGATTGATTTGCGGCGGTCATTTGCAAGTGCAGCAAGTCCTTTAAAATTAGACGCAGATTTTGGTTGTCGTTTTGCTTTTCCTGGGTTCACGCCCTCCGTGATTAGATAGGGGAATCGGGAAATTGTCGTGGGAAAATTGACACTGAGCGGTAAGCGCAGGAAAGCGCAAGTGAAATAGAGAGTTATGGGTGTTTTCTTTGGTGGTGATTTTGACGACAGGTTTACTATTTATGACTTATGATGTCAGCGTTCGGTTTGCTTTTGTGGCGCCTGGTTTTGTAAATGATACCACTTAGCATTAATTACTTTCACGAAGGTGTGCAAGAGCAGGGTGGATGAACATTGTAACTGGTAGGATTAGTGTGCGAGAGGCAGGAATTGTGTTCATGATGAACTTAGAGATGTGCACAATGAGTAAGAGTGAGTGAGTGAGTTTAATCTTGCAAAGGAGTTTATAGTTTCAACTCAGCATACAGATTTTTTTTATGACTCTCAATCTCTGCGCCGACTTGTGACTCCTTTTGGCTTCAAACTCACTCCTTTTGGCTTCAAACTCACTCTCATTCGATGCGCCAACTATTGACCAACACTTCCTCACTCTTATTGAGTGAGTTTGAAGCCAAAAGGAGTGAGTCACTAGTCAGCGCAGCGAGTGAGAGTGAGTTGCCAAAAGGAGTGAGTTTGAAGCCAAAAAGAGTCACTAGTCGGCGCAGCGAGTGAGAGTGAGTTGAAACGTAAAAAGTATCTAAAGAATTAGTTTAGAGTAAATATTTTTCCATGAATCTTTAAAGAATGAATCAAAGATTCAAATCCTTGTAACCACTCACTCATTCTGATTCAACTCTTCGAAAAGAGTGATTATTCTCATCACTACGATGAACACTTACCATTTCATTGAATTAATCTGGTGTTTTTATTACATTTTTCTTCAATCATTAATGATTTAAAAATTGGTTTACCTGGTCAACTCACAAAACTATCCGTAGTGTACGAATGACACAAAAATCATACCGTTCTACCAACGCTGTCCATTTATATTTAACAATTGTGCGGTATTATTGAACACTTTTCTGATTTGAAGCTTTGACTGTTATATATGAATCGCAATCAAATATATAATTTGAGTTATATAGCTTAAGCTTAAGAAAAAGGAACATTTTGTGTATCTTATTGAAAAACATTCTATAATATAAAATAATTATAGTTAAACTGACTTTATACGATCATGTCTATAATTAAGATCTCTAGTAGACAAACTAACAATTGAGTGTTCAATTAAAATTGAAACGATTGTCATATTAAATTGGACATTGTTGGTAGAACGATGTGATTTGTGTGCAAGTCTTAAACTGTTTTACATGTACATCCTTTAAGAAAAGACTTCATTTCTTCTCTCTCTTAAAACATTACTAAAATACATAAAAACTACAACAAAACAACGGTCCGGCTAGTGTTGAATATTACACATTTTTCCTCCCGTTTTTTCTCAACACCTCAACAAAATGAGCACAGGCGATGAATGGAATTTCGGTTGCGTGTAATCGATGCACGAAACACTAAACAGAGAGCATCGCTTCACCACCAAGGAATGTATCGTTCGCCACGATCACGTTCATGAACAAATTCCGCTGTGGGAACGTGTAGAATGACGATGCTTGTTCTGTACCACATATAGATATTGCTAATTGGTATATTATTCATCCACTCACAGTCTTTTTTTTGCGGGGTTTGTTGATACAATTATGTTTTTCTTTTCCATTTCTAACGATCGTTGCTAAACGATCATGTGACTGATGATGAAAAACAATTGGAATGAAGTTGTGTAGGTGATTTTCGCACAGAACTTCCTGCAATTATGTTCGTGGTTTGCAGTGGAAGAAATATTGAAGAAAATATTGAACATAACATAAGGTTCTAATACTCAAAAACGCCCGGTGGTTGATGCGACAGCGGCGCCGGTCTTCACACGGCAGGACCGGTGTTCAAGTCTCATCTGGGCCGTTTCCACATAGTGAGGACTGACTTTCCAACTATGCGGTAACAACAAGTCTAGCAAGCCAGAAATGGCAGGCATGACCTAGGAGGTCGTTAGGCCAAGAAAGAAGAATACTCAAAAACAGGCTTATTGTATAACAGTGGAAATGATTTTGCGTCTTAAAAAGCATCAGTTTTCTTTGTCCCAATTAGCCCCCGCTTTATGCCTCGTTAGCATGAGTTTTGGCAAACGAAATAAGGAAAAACCCCAACACATTAATCTTTCATTTTAGTGTACCTGCTGCGGTGATTTATTGCACGTCACATCCTTTGCCCCACACAATTAAGCGATTTGAAATGCTTCTTTTTTTAGATTGGAAAAGTCAAAGATTTTTTTTTTTTAATTTTCCACATTAATGCTACACACTTATTAAAGTCTTTGAAAGCGTATTTAAAGCTCGTTAAACTTTGTAAGCTTCTAATTTATACAATATTCTTGTGTTATATTCCCAAATACGCTTCACTCAAAATATTGCAAACTCATGCTAAAGCCTTCGGCCCAATCGATTGATCGATTAATGTCGCCCACATTACCACGACACAGTTGCAACACACAAAAAACCATCCCGCCACACATCAATCACGCACGTTACCGTCACATTCCAACGCTTTGTCACAGGATTGCGCACTTACGAGACACTCGCACCCGGAATCCATTCATTCCATTCCAGACCACGGAACGGTTGAAGGTCACGGAAATCGCACCAACGTACAACGTAATCAACAACCACCGTACAGTGCGCCAGCACCAATTCGCACAGTAGCTATGGGCATCTCATAAGCGAGACGACCATTATGCGAATGCCACAGAGGCTACCATTTTCACGATCACGGCACGGTACGGCGCTGTTGTTTTGTTGAAGGAATCGCTTTCGTTTACTTTCGCCGCCTAGGAGTAGTGGCAGATACATCCCCAAACAAAAAAAAACTTCTACGAATTGATTGCAACCGATCTGGTTGGTCTGCTTGCACATAGCTCCCGGCAGTTTCGTTGCGATTTGTGTGCCGAAAATGGCTTTCCGCATTGTGTTTGTTTGCTCGGCAGAGAGCACAACAAACGGTGGGAGAAGCGCGGTGAAAGAAAAGGAAAATAATTACCGCCTTAGAAACAACGTTTCTTGGTAAGCCGACATTAAACGGGCCCATCGTTCGGCACACAGACGGCAAGAAAATAGGAACGAAACGAACATTTTTAACTAGAAAATGTGGAACGTTTGGCAAGGATTTGGCTGAGGGGTTTAATGCTAGTCGCTGCGGTGCTGAATAGATGTAGCATACTGACCTAATGATTCCTTCACATATTGGCTTAAATTAAAGCTTGTTAAAAATTTAAACTTCACTTTTTTCGATTTCAAGTTTATTAAAATACTGATAAAACACCTCCGAAGTAATGGTCCGATGTATTTCACTTTACAAACAACAAACTGGACCTCTTTTTGACCGGTAACTTCAACTTATTCACACCCACTGTGCTGCAGATGCTACTCAGTGACGTCAATCGGAAGTGAATGGTGATGCTCCCTGGCTCACGGCTCGCGCCTCAGTGCGCGGTCTACGCACGAAGGGTAGATCGTACGAAAAATAAAACACCATGCAATCCGAGGCCAACAAACAGGGCCCAGAGCGAGTGTACGAACCGCTTGCCAGCACCGCTCGTGAGCAGCTTGGCCACATTCAGGTTCGGATGTGGATTACCGATCGCCGCGTTAAATGCGTTAACCTCGCATGCGTAACAGTACCCGATCGTTACGTTCGTACGCTGCCAGTCGATCCACTCGACCTGATCCCCAATATCCTTGCACAGTACGTACTCGCGCAGGATCACATCGGTCGGTATGTGGACGTTGTTAACGCCGACGATCGCGATACCGGCATTGTTACGCTCGTCGTGCAGAATCTTGTAGTACAGCATTGGGGCCGGTGCTCGGCGGCGACCCTCGGTCGGATCAAAGTCGAGCCAGATCTCCCGATAATCTCCATTGCCGTCCGCTAGCTTCTGCACACCGTACGTACCACTGTACACCGTCACTTCCAGATCGCGCTGGCCGAGAAAATCCCGAATCGACGACTCGACACGCTCCCAGTTAACGCCGTTAAAGTTTTGCCACTGTGGCGCTGCGTTCAGGAACCAGAAGGTAGCGTTCTGCTCCGTGCCATAAACAAAGTCTACCCGTGCTGCTATATGTCCACGGGCCATATAGATCCCGTTGTTGGTGTTCTGTACCAGCTCGTCCGCTCGTGACTGTGAGTTAAGGATGATGGCGATCGTTTCACGCTGCTTGTTCACGGTGTACAGGTTGTTGATGTTAACCTCCTCGTAGTAGGCACCCTGGTACCACGAAGGACGAGGATTGCCCGATTGATAGCCTCCATTGGCACGGTTCATGCGATGACGGACAAAGTGCGTATGGTAGAGCTTCTCATCGTAGCACACATCGAACACATTCACCCACCGGTTTGTGGACAGATCGAAGCCTACGTTCAGAATCGTTGAGCCATTAAAACACCGTTCCTGGGTGGCTCTGGCCGAGCTTAACCAGTACGATGTGCAAGCCAGCTCCACCATATGGTAGGTCTGTCCATCGTAGGCAAACGTATCGTTTGCAACACACTCAATCGTAATGGAACGTTTCTCCGGGAACAAATTAAAACCGTCGCGGCACACCAACTCTACTGGAGCGCTCGTTGGGAACAGAACCTGTCTAGTTTCATCCTGAGGGTACCAGAATTTCTCCGATCCTGGAATTAGAATTAAAGGCTGCGCAGGGTATGGCAGGGAAGCGAAAGGGACAGTACATCCACCGGCTATTACAAACGAAAGAAACGAAATTACTTTAATTCTCTGGAGGATTACAACTTTCGAACCGTTCCTCACATTGTATTAAATCCTCGAATGGTTGTACCTCACGACCAACTACACTACTAATGTGGCCCACCACAACGACTAAAGATATAGCGAGAACTTGTCCCCACATTTTGTCTGTTCGAGTCTACTGAAGCTATTCAACTGATTCGATGGATTCCTATCCAGACTTTAAGCCACTTCCAATGCGAAATATTCGAAATAGCCGCACAGATAATCTGCTTATCGTTCTGATAAGCTGTACTATATTGTGTCTGCGTACGACACCTTCCATTCAGTAGAGGAACAATTCAACATAGCCGAAAGATGGACCAAACTCAAGCTCAGATAAGAAACGCGTGTTAGTTGTAGCTTTTTTTTAAAGGTATATTTTACGCCATAAACGTACAATAATCAACTCTGTGCATGGATTGGAGCGATTAAAGAAATCAAACTAACAGTGAGCCTCCCTATATGAGCAGACTTGCGACGTTCAGCTGGGGCAGATGGCCCGTCACACGGTTGAACTCGTTCACCTCACATGCGTACGAATATCCGAGCGCAAGATTCTCTCGCTCCCAGTTAATCCAACCGATGCGACTGCTTACGTCCGTGCAGAAGATGTAGTCCCGCCGGATCTCTTCCAGCGAGATGTGAACATTGTTCACACCGATCAGTACGATGCCCGAGTTTTGGGCCTCGTTGTGCAGGATCTTGTAGTACACCATCGGTGCCCGTACCCGCCGACGTCCATTTGCATCAAAGTCCAGGAAGATCTGTTGGTGATCTCCGTTACCGTTAGCTTGCGTTTGGACACCCCACGTTCCTCCATACACTCGTACGCGGATATTGCGCATGGCGACGAATGACTTAACCGACGATTCGATACGCTCCCAGTTGCCAGCGTTAAAGTTCTGCCACTGTGGGGCAGCATTCAGGAACCAGAAGGTAGCGTTCTGCTGGGTTCCGTAGATAAAGTCTGCCCGAGCTGCAATGTGACCGCGTGCCATGAAGATACCGTTGTCCGTTCCCTGCACCAACTGGTCCGCTCGTGACTGTGAGTTAAGGATGGTTGCAAGGGTCGCTCGCTGTGTGTTGACCGTGTAGAGTCCGTTAATGTTGGTACCGGGGTAGAAATCGCCCTGATACCAGCCCGGCCGAGGTACTCCCTGCTGGAAGCCCGCATTCGCCGGGGTAAACTCGTGCACCAGATAGTGGTTGTCGAACGTCACCTCATCGTGACACACGTCTAAGATTTTCGGGAACCGTGGACCTACATTGAAACCGATCTCCACTATCGTAGCCCCGTTGAAGCATCGTTGCGCGGTTCGGCGTGCACTGCTCAGCCAGTTCTCCGTGCAGGCAAAGTCACGGAACGCGATCATCTGACTGTCGTAGTTGAACTGATCATTGATCACGCAGGTAATGATGATGGACGTTTTGCCTGGGAAAAGGGCGAACCCATTCTGGCAGGCAAGCTCCAACGTTTCGCCTGCATTGAGCTCCAGCAGCCCATTGCTTGTGCTGGGATAGCGGAACTGATCGGTGCCGGGGATCAGGACCAAAGGTTGCGGACGTGGCATATCGCCCGTTGTACGAACGGAGCAGGCGGTAGCTATAGCAACGGAAGTAGAAACAATGCGATTGATGTGTCAAGAAAAGAAATTTCCTAAATCTTATCAAAGCAGATCATCCGATTAACTCTTACCATAATTTCCAATTTCCGGAACTTCAACGGGAATGTCCTGGCGGATGTCGCGCGCCTCCCCAAGCGATCCAATCGCACAAATCGCCACCACACAGAGCACCCACTTCATATTGCTACGTTTGTCCGGATGAAAGTGCATTGTACAACACTGTGCGGTGGTCGTTTTTATAGCCATCGAGGTCTGTAAGCCACCAAAACACACCTCCAGCGGATGTATTGTTTTGGGGGATTTCTGGGCGATAAGAACATTGGGAAGCCTTTTTGGACCCGAGTCACCTGTTCAACATGTTGCGAACGAGTGAGTTGTGCCAGCCGGTGGCGCAGAACTGTGCGTTCGAGGATCAAACTCCTAATTCCATGTGTCGATTGTAGCACCTGAAGCACTGATTTTGTGAATCATTCACGTGTAATCGAGCCCAGACACCGAAAAGAACTTCATTAAACTTACCACAAAGACAGATCACTGGCGGAAAAAATAAAAATAAACAGACTTCATACTGGTGTGGTTGAAGATTTGCAAAGATAAGAAATACAAGCGACTACAACCGACACGATTATCTTATCGCCGTACCTCGGTAAAATAGTCGTAGTAAGAGTACGCGAGATCCCCGTGAGCGGGTGTGGAGATGCGTTACTACCCTTCTGCTAACCTCGGTTTTATTGGAATCTGCAACCTAAGCCAAGGATTATTTCTTATCGTAAGAATGTGAAACATCATTAATGGGGCAATTACCTATAAAAACAGAAAGCTTCACCATTAATTTGTCCAATTGGTCGGCAAGAGTATGAAGTGCGTTTCAAGTTCCGTGGTGCTGTTGCTCTTGGTAAGCCAAGCAGCATGGGGTCGAGATATTCCTTTGCTTCGAGATATTCCAGAGGATGTGCCGGAACTCGTTGGATTTGGTAAGATACTTGCTCATCTTCGCTATACATTTTACTTCCAAAGAGAATAACGCTTCTTATTGGTACATTTTAGCGACTGGGTGCTCTATTCCGTTGAATAATGGTTTGCCACAGCCGCAGCCACTATTTCTCATCCCGGGCACGGACCAGTTCCGGTATCCATCCACCTCCAGCGGTGTTCTGACGTTGAACGCGGGTGAAACGCTTGAGCTGGCCTGTTCCGCCGGATTCTCACTGTATCCTTCGGAAACGTCCATCAAGGTGGCTTGTGTGATCGACGATCAGTTCAACTACGAGAGCAAAATGTACAGCTTTAGTGAGTTTTCCTGCACGGCCAACTGGCGCAGTGTGGCACGTCGTACTACAAGCCGTTGCTATAATGATGCCACGATTGTTGAGATTGGATTTGAGTTGGGTGCTCGGTTCCCGAAGATTCTTGACGTATGCCACGATGAGGTGACGTTCGATAACCACTATTTGGTGCACGAGTTTACCCCGGCAAATGCGGGCTTCCAGGCGGGTGTTCCTCGACCAGGCTGGATACAAGGAAACTTCTACACCGGTGTGACCGTAAACACGCTCTACACGGTCAACACACAGCGTGAGACGATTGCCACCATCCTTAACTCACAGTCTCGTGCAGACGAGCTAGTGCAAACGACAAACAATGGCATCTACATGGCTCGGGGACACATTGCGGCACGGGCAGATTTTGTCTATGCCACGCAACAAAATGCTACCTTCTGGTTCCTGAATGCTGCCCCACAATGGCAGAACTTTAACGCTGGCAACTGGGAGCGTATCGAATCGTCGGTCAAAACTTTCGTTGCATCTCGCAATATCAATGTCCGAGTGTATGGAGGAACGTGGGGAGTACAAACACTAGCTGATGGTAATGGAGATCACCAACAGATCTTCCTGGACTTTGATGCAAATGGACGTACTCGTTTGAGGGCACCAAAGGTGTACTACAAGATCCTGCACAACGAAGCTCAAAACTCGGGCATCGTACTGATCGGTGTGAACAATGTTCACATCTCGCTGGAAGAGATCCGGCGGGACTACATCTTCTGCACGGACGTAAGCAGCGGCATTGGATGGATCAATTGGGATCGGGAAAACCTGTCCCGTGGCTATTCGTATGCATGCGAGGTGAACGAGTTTAATCGCGTCACTGGCCATCTGCCCCAGCTGAACGTCGCAAGTCTGCTGATATGAGAAGCAGGAAGAAGCAAAAAAAAGGCAAGCACAAATCTGAACTAGTCCACAGTACTTAACCGGCCACCAGGGTGGCATTAAAGCAATTAGATAAACGATCGATTGACGTACCAGACCTCCTCATTCGCTTTTCGATGGGTGGTTAATGAACGAGATATCTTCTGCAGGTTCAACGCTTATCAAGGAAACCCACACCCACCGTATACCACAGTCATTTTTCACGCTGCTGATAATGAGAAGCACATGACTTGCACGCGATCCAAATCCTTGTTGGATTGCGATAAGCTGGATAGTATTGTTTTAATATATTGATGTATCGCTTTCCTAGTCTGTTTTTGTCGTAAGATGATAAGTTCTTATTCCGATTAAAATATCAAGCGTTTCATGTTAACAGAAGTATTACTATAATAAAAGCAGGAGAAAAGAAGAATAATACATAGTTTATGCTTAAAAATGTTTTCGTTTTCAGATAAGAGTGTTCATTGTGCTTACATTTTGTTCACCACCGCCGTTTGCACGTTTGTATTCACCACTTGTTGTGTAGTGCGCATTGCATACGTTACGGCGCAATAACGAAATCATCCCCTAAATACCAATCTACAGTGCGTATCTCTTCTGGTTTGCTGTTTATTTTTCTTCAGAAGAATGTAATGACAAATATGTTATGAAATATTCCACAAAAGTTGCTGTAACTATTTATTGAAATTATTTAATACATTTAGCACGTTGAAACGAAGAGAACAAGTTAAAAAAAATCTGTTTCAGTGTTTGTTGCACAAGTTTTTACGCAATAGAAGTCTTCATTCTCCCGCTCCTGTGGCGTAATATGCGATTTTATTTGCGTGCTCACGGTATTCCGTAGCGCCTGGGCGGTTGTTGCTTTCGCACCCTGACCAACCTCACGAAGGGATTGCAGCGCTTAGTAACCTCACACATTTAAACGGGGATTGTGCATCCCATCGTAGTTTCGAAACGTGTTTAACTGAGATGAAAAAAAAAATGCATGCTTTTGTTGATAATATAATGCATCCGTTTTTCCTCGGCGTGAGACGAAAACAACAACACACAAACACATACACACACAAAGGGTCACTATTGCGAGGAGTAAAATTCTGTACATTGCACCATAATACGGGCTCAAGAATGCACTTGTTTCATTTGTCTAGAATAATTGTATCTTGTGCACTATGGGATTTGAAGGTAATTATAGGACAAAAAAAGTTATTAACTATTTTGTTTCAATTATTCCTTTTTTTAGAAGCTTTTTTAGTTTTAAACTCTACTCTTAAATAAACTTTAATAATTTTAATTGATAATAACGAATCAATCAAACACCCTCTCACCCGCACCGAAACACACACACACAGTGCCTCTTCAGTTCTCTTTGTTAGTGATTGTGATGGGGCGGATCGCGCGCGGTTTCTATCTGACAGGCTCGAATGAACGTCGCGGCAACCACCGATACTGCTCGGTTCGTTCGTTTCGTTCATTCGATTGTTTCCTTTCGCCCCGTGCACACGTGCGCTCGCGGTCCGCTGAGCCCAAGAGTGCGACCGCCCAAAGCCGAATCCGTGCGCGGCCCCCCTTTCGCTCTGTACGCGGACGTCGCGTTGTGCCACTGACGGTTGCTGCTGGCTGTGTGTGGTTGTGGTTTATCGTACACACGCTCCCGAGGGTGTTGGTTCTTGATCGATGTACTGACATCGCCTGTGTACTATCTGGTTTCTGGTAGCCCTAGTGTTCACCGTACTCAGCTGTTTTAAAGTGTGCGTTATCGAGCGTAGTGGGGAATGGTTTCGGGACCATTTCATCCCCCGCTATCTGTCTACAGTCCGGCCCAAATCCTCGCAAGTGTGTGGCCTTGAACGGGCGGTGGTGTTGTTGTGAGTGGTGTGCAGCATTCCGGGTTATGCTAAGGTGAGCTGCGGATGCCGCTGTTAATATATTATTTTCGGGTCACACAAAATTCAAACGCTTCGACAAGAGCAACACATGTAGTAGAGAATACTTCACAAAGGCATCACACATTGCTATCCCTTCGCGCGGAGCACGTGCCCGTTGCGTGAATGGTGCGCAAAAGTTGCGTACGAAGTGAACTGAACGCGTGCCTTCGCTATGTAATTGCGTTGCGTTTGTGTGTTCACAAACAGCTGAGGGGGGGCTCCCAAGCGCGGGAACAAAAGACGGCGACAATTCCAATTCCAACCCTCAGACAAATAGAACCAGCGTGTGTTGTGTGTTTGCTGTGTGTGTGTGTGTGTGTGTGTCTGTAAGTTTTGTGTCTGTTGCCAACGGTTGAGCGTTTGTTGTTCGCGGGAGTCAGCTGGCCGCAGTGTGCGTGTGAGACCAATCGTTCGGTGTCGTTTGTGAATATCGTACAGAAATCACATCAACCCCAAACACCCCCCAAAATAAAAAAAAAAATACACACACACAAAACACGAGCCCCCGAAGCGAAGAGATCGAAGAAGAACGGGCAAGTGTGTGAGTAAGAAAACGGCAAAACATAAAAATATCGAAACGCACTACATAGGTTCGCCGGTGGTTTGGTGGGATTTTTTTTTAAAGTTGTCTTTTTCTTACGATACACACCCGCTCGCTTGGTGCGTGTTTGGTGGTTGGCCCGAAAAGTGTTGCCTCACAGAAACAGATCTATTCGAGGAATGGCGGATTAGTTGAAGTTAGTATCCGCTGCACAGCCACATCACCCCCCCGGTCGCTGGCGCCAAGTAGTGCAACGAATTTGGGCCCAATAATTTCGGACTACGGCTACTGTGAAGACTGTGACCTCTGCCATTCACACTATACACACACAGTGCGTCTGTCGCATCCCAAATGGCCACGCTCACTGTTAGTGACGTTTGCTGTATGATTGGATGAAGATCGTGTCCGCCGTAGATCTCTGCTCTCAAGGTGAACAATTACCGGACCGGTGTTGGTGATGGTGATTATTTATATGTTTCCTCTTGAATTCTTCTTCCTCTTCGGCACATACTATTCAACCCACTCGACCACCCCCGGTCGAGTGTTTGAATTTCGCTGTTTTTTTGTACTGTCGTGATTGGTGATGTGTCTGTGGAAGTGTTTCAATTGATTTTGATTATTTTTTAATGACTACAGAATCGCTTTGTTTGACGACGTTACTGTGGTGCTTTGTTAGCTCTCTTTGCAATAGTAGACTTAAAACTTGAAAATTGTGAGCAAAAACAAACGAACTGGCCATCTTTCGAAGTCATACCAGCTGCTTATTCTATTCCACCTTACATAACCTCACAAAAGCGCAATATGTTCGAGTAAGGAAACACAAACGAACACACGAATATAAATACATATTCAAACATCCATTATCCTAACCTCAATTGCCTCAAAACAACAAGCCCACGAAACAAATCCCATTCCTATTCCATCAAGAAAAAGAGAAACACAGCGTCCTCACGTCTTTTACCTGTCAACTACTGTCCTACAAGAGGGCAGCATGGTTAAAATGGATGCTAAAAACTACTGGCAGAAATCTATAATTAACCGGCTTGCTTCTCGTTGCCATAGTTTCTACCGAGGATCGAGTTAATTTTCTTCCGCGCCAGAACGACGGTGTCTAGGCGGTGTTGCCGGTGCCATACTTGTGAGATTCAAGTAAAAGAGCGCTCAAGCAGTCTGCTCTGCGCTAGATTTTCTTTGTCGTGGGATTATCGTTAAGTCGTGGTCGTGGCGCTCTTTTTTATTTGTGTGGCTCACTGTTTATGTCGGGCCAGCTACACCAACCCTATCGCTACCGGCACTGATAAGCCGGTCTACGAATGGTCGTGGTTCGTGGCACCAGAACGACGGTGTCTAGGCGTGTTGCCGGTGCCATACTTGTCAGACTCAAGTAAAGGAGCGCTCAAGCAGTCTGCTCTGCGCTAGATTTTCTTTGTCGCGGGATTATCGTTAAGTCGTGGCGCTCTTTTTTATTTGTGTGGCTCACTGTTTATGCCGGGGCAGCTACACCAACCCTATCGCTACCGGCACTGATAAGCCGGTCTACGAATGGTCGTGGTTCGTGGTAATCTCTCCGCTGGCCATTGGCTCGAACGGCTGTGAAAGTGTCACCACCATACCGGTCGACGTCCAGTCTGGATGGATGTGGATATGGGACGTGATATTTGCAAGTTTATTTTTGCACAACTGGTCGTTGAACTCGGTTCTTTTTTTTTCGTTGAGCTGAAACTTAATATTAGAGATATACAGAACGCGACCATCTCGACTTAAGCTTCTAATAATTGATGCAGTTTAGAAATAACGTGCTATTCTAGCATCTGCTTACTTCCTCTGCTCAATGAATCTAATGACCTCGAGCGCTAGCTCTAGCGTCTTATCACTTCACCCAGGTCACAATGTCATAATGCTTGGTCCTACTATCAGTCGGGCCAGGTCATCGGTGCGGTGTTGTACAAGCTTAACCTGCCCATTGGAACACAATCAAGCCGACCATTGAAAAAAGGCGAAAAGATAAGAAGTGTGAAATGTACATCTGGGCAAAATCTGTTTACCAAAAGAAGGATGTCGATTACCTTAAGCACCGGCAGACATGTGGCGTAACTACGTCATGTGCAGCCCCACACCACACACACACACACAGACGCCCGTTATCGTCATTTATCACGATCGCTGTCATTAATTAACGCTGTTAGTGAAAAGAATAGCTTAATTACATCGAAATTACTGTAACACGATGCAAGCCGCGATAGATGACAAAGCTGCTTTTTTGTGTCTCGATTGGGATGAGGAACGCAATGCACACAAAGTAAGAACTCACACAACGTGATGTTAAGTAGGTCGTGGCGAGCGATGAGATGCAGCTTTAGTTGCAGAGCTCCAAACAATATCCTGCTCGATTCGTAAACACAACCTGGCATTAAATTTTGCGACCGGGAATATGCTGCCTGCAAGTTGAAAGTGAAGCAGCTGGGAAATCGCTGTTATCTGTAAACTACTTATTAGCGTTGGGGCCAACTATTTGCAACCGGACACACGCTCTCACATGTTTCGTTCCAAACCTATCATTACGATCTCCCCCCCAGCAGCTGGCAGCAGCACCCGTCTGTGCTTCGATGCCACGAAAGAAAGTCTCTCATGCTAGTTCCGTCGTCCGTTTGACATTTTTTTGCTGCTGTATTCAGTAAATCATTTCATTTTTAATCACACGCCGACTGTGTGTCTGGAGCATTGCGCAAATAATCATCACTATATAAGCTATTATTAGCTTTTAAATCCTTCCCGGTTTGCTTAATTTACAAAACGACTTCGATTTCGCAAATTGACATCGATCGAATGGAATTCTGCGGTCCCATGAGACAGAACATTTTTAATGTATTCCACATGCAAATGTGATCTCTCCAGAAGTCTATATCCCCCCCATCTGTGTTACTTATGGAGGCACGCCACATTTTATTGATGATCAACACCGCGTCGTTACTGGTCAGATTCTCGCCCATATAGGCGGAATAAGTTATGCAAATTGAAGAGGACCGTGTGTGAAGCATTCGGGGCACACTCGAGCCTGGTACGGCTGTTTCAGGTTTCCACGAGCTCTATGGGGACCGGTTCCGGAACGTGACCACAAACGTCACAACGGGCAGTCGGTGCCGGGTCAGCGAGCGAGACGACCGAGCTTTAGTGTGTCGTCGCTTCGATGACAGACGTCGTACACTTGAGACGTCCATTTGCGCGAGAGTGAACTGCTGATAAGAATATGTCGTGTGGCGTCTCTCGATGGATGGTTGGTGTTGGTGAATGAATTTTGGTCTTGTGTGCGATGAAGTCATAAGCGCTGGAACGCGACTTGCCGGCAGATAAGCGAAACTATTAGACTCTCTCGGGTCAACATGAGTGTCTTTACTGAAGCTAGTGTCGGAAGAATTGTGTATTTACCACCGTATGAAAAATATTTGCTAACAGAACGATCTGCGAACGGTTTCCTGGTTGATAAAGCGAGACCAGGACCTGGCGTGCGCACTGTGAGCTTTTGGGCGGTTTTGTTATCTCGGTGGGGAATGAATCTGCAAACTTAAAACTAAAACTGACATAATAATATTAGGTCATGTTTGCTGATAAGCTTGCTCTTGGAACTCCTCTAGTAGACACAAAGGAATTCACACATATTAAACGCGGATTCACTACCTTAACGGCTTTGCAGATTTAGCATGGTGGCTTTAAACTTTGCGGAAGAAAAGAAAAAGCTTCGTCAACTATAAAACATTCATGATAAGAAGCTGATAAAGATATCGCTTTTTAAAGCCTGCAACACCAACTAATGTGGACCTTGGACTCTTTCGCTGCACATGTCGCTTTATCGTGAAACTTTAATGCCTCCACAACCCAATGGCAGTCCCAATGGCAGACAGACACAAACAAATTGCAACAGCACACGAGAGAGCCCTCTTTTCGCCGCGAATCAATCAAAAACGTTGCTGCACGCAACGGCACGCGTTTTCGTTTCCTCGTTCGATATATTGCAATCGATCGCGAATGTTCGAACACGAGGTTAAAGTTGGCAGAAACCAACGAAAAACAAGGCCGAAGGTCATCGATTATCGTGGGTCAGTA
>KZ061560.1:454806-537614 GCA_002091835.1 Anopheles maculatus
TTTTTTGCTGCTGTATTCAGTAAATCATTTCATTTTTAATCACACGCCGACTGTGTGTCTGGAGCATTGCGCAAATAATCATCACTATATAAGCTATTATTAGCTTTTAAATCCTTCCCGGTTTGCTTAATTTACAAAACGACTTCGATTTCGCAAATTGACATCGATCGAATGGAATTCTGCGGTCCCATGAGACAGAACATTTTTAATGTATTCCACATGCAAATGTGATCTCTCCAGAAGTCTATATCCCCCCCATCTGTGTTACTTATGGAGGCACGCCACATTTTATTGATGATCAACACCGCGTCGTTACTGGTCAGATTCTCGCCCATATAGGCGGAATAAGTTATGCAAATTGAAGAGGACCGTGTGTGAAGCATTCGGGGCACACTCGAGCCTGGTACGGCTGTTTCAGGTTTCCACGAGCTCTATGGGGACCGGTTCCGGAACGTGACCACAAACGTCACAACGGGCAGTCGGTGCCGGGTCAGCGAGCGAGACGACCGAGCTTTAGTGTGTCGTCGCTTCGGTGACAGACGCCGTACACTTGAGACGTCCATTTGCGCGAGAGTGAACTGCTGATAAGAATATGTCGTGTGGCGTCTCTTGATGGATGGTTGGTGTTGGTGAATGAATTTTGGTCTTGTGTGCGATGAAGTCATAAGCGCTGGAACGCGACTTGCCGGCAGATAAGCGAAACTATTAGACTCTCTCGGGCCAACATGAGTGTCTTTACTGAAGCGAGTGTCGGAAGAATTGTGTATTTACCACCGTATGAAAAATATTTGCTAACAGAACGATCTGCGAACGGTTTCCTGGTTGATAAAGCGAGACCAGGACCTGGCGTGCGCACTGTGAGCTTTTGGGCGGTTTTGTTATCTCGGTGGGGAATGAATCTGCAAACTTAAAACTAAAACTGACATAATAATATTAGGTCATGTTTGCTGATAAGCTTGCTCTTGGAACTCCTCTAGTAGACACAAAGGAATTCACACATATTAAACACGGATTCACAACCTTAACGGCTTTGCAGATTTAGCATGGTGGCTTTAAACTTTGCGGAAGAAAAGAAAAAGCTTCGTCAACTATAAAACATTCATGATAAGAAGCTGATAAAGATATCGCTTTTTAAAGCCTGCAACACCAACTAATGTGGACCTTGGACTCTTTCGCTGCACATGTCGCTTTATCGTGAAACTTTAATGCCTCCACAACCCAATGGCAGTCCCAATGGCAGACAGACACAAACAAATTGCAACAGCACACGAGAGAGCCCTCTTTTCGCCGCGAATCAATCAAAAACGTTGCTGCACGCAACGGCACGCGTTTTCGTTTCCTCGTTCGATATATTGCAATCGATCGCGAATGTTCGAACACGAGGTTAAAGTTGGCAGAAACCAACGAAAAACAAGGCCGAAGGTCATCGATTATCGTGGGTCAGTATCGGCCGCCATCATAATATTGCACATCATATGCAGATGGAACGGTTTAGGAACGGTTGCAATATAAAGAACTGACCGTGATGATGGGTACATCCGTATGAATCAAGTTCGCCGAGCCATGGAAACGTAACTAGCAACCTGCTTTTGCGTCCGATTGCGATACACGCTAGGTTGGGGCGCGTGTTTAGACGTTGGGAGAAAACGCCAAACTTCCAAAACATCCACCACCTACTGGCGGTTCGATAATGGGCACGTCAGTGAAGGAAGCTTACGGCACTGGGTGTGCTGTGTTGCTAGTACGACACGGCAATAGAAAAACAAAAACCGGCAACAGCTTATTATTAAATCGAACAGCTTGCTCTGTGTTTCGTACAAGCGGAAATAAATGACTTAACAGCAAAAATGCTTCTACCACCGGCACTGCTCGGCGGCGTCCGATCGGTAGTTTTGCGTCGCCTTGTCGTTGTGGCGTTAATTGTGTGCTTCGCGGCGCGGCAAGGTGACCTGCTGGTGATTGACCAGGTGGAACGGTACTAGCGACCGGTAACACCGTTTATCAGACCGAACAAAGCCGACCGAACAGTAGCTTTTTAGCAGGGGCGTCGCATATCGTTAGCATTCCGTCATCTCTGGCTGACCTTGCCTGCTCCTGAGCAGGTTATCCACTGAACGGAAGCTTTATCTTCCTTGTGATCTGATGTGTCAGTGACTTGTGCGAAGATAAAGTTAATGGATTCTGGATAAAGCAAAAAAGAAAGTTGGCTTTTCGCCTTCGTTCGACCTAGATCTAGGAAAGAATAGAAACAAATAAACACTTCAACTCTCGCTTGTAAACTTTATCAGTAAAATTGATGTTATAGCGATTACTACACCCATTATTCTGTGGTCATGTGGTACTAATGCTGTAATTATTGAGATGGTGTTAAACAATCACGTCGTCGGTTTGATAAGCTCACTTCCTCCACGCGATAGTAGCTTGATCTTTGTGATGGATGCATTAGTATAGATTAACCTACATCCGTGAGCAAGATTATCACCCATCCGAACGCTATCAGCGATCGGTTGTGATTATTGAAGAATGCCATTGCTGACAGCACGTGATGTTGCTGAGTGCACTCTGCACAACACTCCGCCGCTATTGTTGCCGATCTTAATGAATTCCTCCAGGAACTCTCAATTGACCTAAGTAGATAGAGCCTGAAACAATAACTAACTTCCCCATGTGATCTTCATTCGTTACAGATAAATCACCGTCAATCAAGCGAAACAAGCTGCGGCATCGTACAAGAAGCTGCAGTTCTCCCTCACAACAACACATTTTGATGATGCACTATTAAAGTGGTCACCGTCCTCACTCACCCCGAAAAAAGACGGCACCCACTCAAGTGGTGCAAATTGGAGGTAACAAATTTCGCGCAAAGTGCCCCACCGACTGCTTGCCTTGAGCAATCGTCCTCAAACACACGTACGAAGCCAGTTTCACTTCACTGTGACCTCTTCTTGCACGCGAAGTGCATGGATTCGGAGACGGCCTCCTCATCCGGCAGTGCGTCGTCGGTGGTGGGTTACTGTCTGTTTGCGGCTGACGGTTCAACCAACGGTTCACATCGGACGCGCACCGGCAGCATTACAATGATGGACGGTATGAGCGTGTGGTCGCCGATGGATACGAGCTCGGATCATCACCACAGCGACGGTGACGGTGATTGCGACTGCAATGAGAACAAAGTAACCGTGAGCTTCTGTGCCAACGCCATTACGGCCGATGCGGTCGAACAGCTGACGGTAAAGGAATCGGACTGTCAGATGCAGCTAATGACGAAGCCGAGCGAAGTGGCGGTGGTGGTGGAGTAAGTAGTCAAGTGGGCGGTGTATCATCTTACAGGGCGTACATTCATCAAATTAGTAAAGTTCGTGCGCTGTTATCGCCGCGAGAACCCCCGGCCATGAGATAGGTGATAGTCATCTGGCAAACATTCAGGACCAGTTCATCAAGAGTGCGATTTTTTGCCAGTTCTCCTGAGGTGCAAACTTCCCCATGTGATCTTCATTCGTTACAGATAAATCACCGTCAATCAAGCGAAACAAGCTGCGGCATCGTACAAGAAGCTGCAGTTCTCCCTCACAACAACACATTTTGATGATGCACTATTAAAGTGGTCACCGTCCTCACTCACCCCGAAAAAAGACGGCTCCCTCTCAAGTGGTGCAAATTGGAGGTAACAAATTTCGCGCAAAGTGCCCCACCGACTGCTTGCCTTGAGCAATCGTCCACAAACACACGTACGAAGCCAGTTTCACTGCTCTGTGACCTCTTCTTGCACGCGAGGTGCATGGATTCGGAGACGGCCTCCTCATCCGGCAGTGCGTCATCGGTGGTGGGTTACTGTCTGTTTGCGGCTGACGGTTCAACCAACGGCTCACATCGAACGCGCACCGGCAGTATTACAATGATGGACGGTATGAGCGTGTGGTCACCGATGGATACGAGCTCGGATCATCACCACAGCGACGGTGACGGTGATTGTGACTACAATGAGAACAAAGTAACCGTGAGCTTCTGTGCCAACGCCATTACGGCCGATGCGGTCGAACAGCTGACGGTAAAGGAATCGGACTGTCAGATGCAGCTAATGACGAAGCCGAGCGAAGTGGCGGTGGTGGTGGAGTAAGTAGTCAAGTGGGCGGTGTATCATCTTACAGGGCGTACATTCATCAAATTAGTAAAGTTCGTGCGCTGTTATCGCCGCGAGAACCCCCGGCCATGAGATAGGTGATAGTCATCTGGCAAACATTCAGGACCAGTTCATCAAGAGTGCGATTTTTTGCCAGTTCTCCTGAGGTGCACTGATTCATATCTGCTATTTACATTTGACGATGACAGCAGCGTTATCAGCCGGCAAAAGGCAAACTCACCTAAATGATGATAAGCGGTGTACGCACCCGCTAGTCAACGTGTAGCCCAGGCTGGGTTTTCTCACGAATCCTTACAAAAGGGGCAGATAAAGCCAGTGGCCGTCTTATAGCGAAATCAAAGCGCGAAAGGATTAACCTTTCGGATTATTTTGGTACCGTATTGTATCGCGATTAAGTGATTGCCAAGCTTTATCGAGGAATAGCACAAAGGCCTTAGTAACAATGCGTTTGCGTACAGTTCTGGCTTATCGCACTGATGTTAGGGATAGGGTGAAAGGTTCAGGCAGAGCGAGGTGATAGGGCATCCAGAAGGAAGTAATGTTAGAAACATAGCTGCCCGGGGATAAAAACAAACTAGTTCCTGATTCATATTCACAACCGAGGGTCACATTTGCACATTCCGTAGATTGCCAGTACCGCAGTTAATGGTTCGCACGTTTACACTTCTTCTTAGCACACCGAACAACCGTGTCCGGATGGCGCTGGGTGTCCTGATCCGTCTGATGCTACCGGTAACGCATGGTGTCGCACGTGGCTGGAAAGGGCTTCGCGGTCTTAGCGTGTTGGCACTGCTCCGGAAGGCCCGCGAAACCCATGGCCTGTTGACGACACTGTTCGCTGTGGCGGCCAACACCGTATCGATGAGTCTGTCCTCGGTGCAAGGTAGGTGTAACAAATGAACGGAGGTTGTCTTGTTGATACTGAGAACATTCGTCTGAAAATGTGACCGATCGGCCGATGGGACGGAAATAAATGGAACCTGTTGGGTTGATTGACGTTAGTAAAAGTGATCGTTTGAGGTACGGGGTTTAACACGTGCGAAGAGGGAAAAGGTCACGAGGCTCAACGGGGGGACTGTTAAAAGCTTATACGTCATATAGTACAACATGGTATCGGATAAACATACAGACATCGAGTCAATAACCCTTGCTAATAGCAAAACAACCCGTTTATTTACGATCTGTTTACTACTGCCTAGTAGGGTTAGGCGGTAGTAGAATGATTAGATTCTAGCAACAGGTTAGGGAGGCATATGGATTGATCATCTGTTGGCAAAAGTCCCAGAACATTAGTTCGGCTTCAGATGTCTCTCGATGCTAATAATTTGTAGTAGAACGAATGAATCACTAACGTTACTGATATATATATCCACTTAAGCTGTCATGATATCATTATGGCGACCGACTGCAGTAATGTTGTTAAAAATATTTACAACAAAACGATCGCACCTCAAGGTATATGGATTGATCATCTGTTGGCAAAAGTCCCAGAGCATTAGCTCAGCTACAGATGTCTCTCGATGCTAATAATTTGTAGTAGAAAGAATGAATCACTATCGTTACTGATATATATCCACTTAAGTTGTCATGATATCATTATGGCGACCGACTGCAGTAATGTTGTTAAAAATATTTACAACAAAACGATCGCACCTCAAAACAACCAGCGGATGCAAGATTTCCACTTTACTTCCACTTGAAAACACTTCAAGATGTTTTCACCAGGCCGTTATCTTATCAAACATTCAGCGGCGAATTCTTCTTGCGCTTCCCGAATCGATACAGTTTATATAAACGTGCTAAAGCCTGTCCGGTTCCTGACCGGAACGCTGTTCCGAATGGCTCCGTCATCATCCGGTCTTAGCGTGCAGCTTTTCATTGCAGCACCACATTGATTGCGTAGCGCACGGGAATCAATACCTGTCGTACGTTTGGGATAAAAATAATTTCCAATCCAATTAGGATTCCGCACGACGACGGCGAGCGACGGACCCAGCGCACGAAGGCTGGATCATCATTCTAGGGCGTTGGTTTTCCGTTCCAAGCGCCACATTCACTTTTGTACCGATCGGGGTTATGGTTCTGTTCTCAACGCTAACGGTTTCGCTCGGTGGTGTTGACGATGGTTGGGCATCGTTCGACACCATCGGCTGTCAGCAAATATCGTCCTGTCTTACCTGGATACTGTTCATCGTTCTAGTGGCACACCGGATCGATCCACTGCTTCGGGTGATTAAGCTGCGGAAGGATTCCACATCACCTGCGGTCGCAATCAAACCGGGAGCTGCAACGTTGCCCAACACACAAGCACTAGCTACACTACGGATACCACGCCATCTGCCGGACCGTTGTGTTGATTTAGTGGTGCTCGCTGAACCACCGCCGGGCGTACCGATCCGTGCCGATATCGTACTCATCCACGGACTGCACGGGTCACTCGTCAACACCTGGAAGCAGGGTCTGTGGAACAGTGAAGGTCGTCTTGTAAACTTCGAACGACCTCCGAAACCTCCACTCCGGCCACCGAAACGACAACGACACTCAAGGGCAAACTTGTTTGCGCCACCGCACGTGTCCAAGCGGCCAAAGTACGATTGCCCCACGGAGGATGGTCTGGAGCATAGCAACGCCGAGGTAAACAGCCGGCCGGACCCGTTCGATGAGTCTCGGTCTACTTCGTACGAGTTTGCTCACCGGCGCTATACGTACGAATGTGGCGAACCGGACGAGGTTCACTTTGCGGACGATGTAGAGTACAGCTTTCCCACGTTCCGGTTGCGCATAGAGGAGGAACACGGCCGCAAACCGTCCACCATCGATGAGAGCGTTCCGGCTTCTCCTGGCGGTAAAAGAAAGCTCCCGAAACTACCCACCAAGGACGCAAATTGGTCACCCTGTTGGCCGGGCGATTGGCTACCGCTGGATTGTCCCGGAGTGCGCGTGATCGCCGTCAACTATACCACCGACCCGTACCTTTGGCGACCGGTTTGGATTACCAAAAGGAATCGGTAAGACAATTGAATGAATGGACGGTGTAGAAGAGGCTTTCACGTTAAGCTCCGCTCCGCTTCCTTACAGATCAAATCTGGTCGATCGTGCACGAGAAATGAGTGATCTTCTGATAGCTAAGGGTGTCGGCCGAGGTCACCCAATTGTTTGGGTTGGACATTCGAAGGGTGGCATCTTCATCAAGCAGATCCTGGTGGATGCGTGGGAAAGTGGTCGTCCAGCGGCTGAGCCACTGTGGCGATCGTCACGCGGTACCTTCTTCTACTCCGTACCGCATCGGGGATCACCGCTGGCAGACTTCAATTTGCCGGTGAATGGACGGTGTAGAAGAGGCTTTGACGTTAAGCTCCGCTCCACTTCCTTACAGATCAAATCTGGTCGATCGTGCACGAGAAATGAGTGATCTTCTGATAGCTAAGGGTGTTGGCCGAGGTCACCCAATTGTTTGGGTTGGACATTCGAAGGGTGGCATCTTCATCAAGCAGATCCTGGTGGATGCGTGGGAAAGTGGTCGTCCAGCGGCTGAGCCACTGTGGCGATCGTCACGCGGTACCTTCTTCTACTCCGTACCGCATCGGGGATCACCGCTGGCAGACTTCAATTTGCCGCTACTGCGCCAATCGGTGGAACTGTTGGAAATACAGAAAAGTGAGTATTGGAGTAGAATCGATGTGGTATAACCATTGAACCAACACTTCTTCCATTTTGCAGATTGTTCCAGTATTCTGGAGCTACATAGACGCTTCGTTGCCCTGTATCACAGCGGCCAGCTGAAGATAGACGTGTTTAGCTTCGTCGAAACGGCCATGACGCTCATGTCCGTACTGTACCTGCGCATCGTCGGGATTGATTCTGCTGGTAAGCAATTGATTGTAAAGTACCACTTGTGAAGATCCTAACCAACTCCATTTCATTTCGTTCACTAGATCCCGGCATCGGTGAAGTCTGTGGAGTGCATCTGGACCATCGAGAAATATGCAAACCCCGCAGCCGGAACTGCATCCTCTACACCGAGCTGGTCAAAATGATCAACAGTGTGAGTTGAAGCCAAAGACAACGTGATACGGAGCGGTAATACAGAAAGCAAAAGAAGTTTACTATGTACATAATCTAGAACGTGTAAGTCGCCTTACAAAAAATACGCTACCCATGTACGGGAGAGGAAACAGTCAGGAAAAGGAGCTCATTTGCAGGGGACGGAAGCTCAATATTTGTTTTAAAATATGTTTCCACTTTAACATGCGTTTGGCTAGCAAACGGAACAGTTACCATAAGACCGTATAGTACAGCAGAACAGAACACAGTAGCTACCACCACCGAATGGTTGTTGCTTTGAGATTAAGGAATGATTTTTAAGTTTTTGTTTTTCTATGTTTATTACGCTACTTTCGTTTACCTTATTTGACATTGTTTTAAGCACGCAAAGTCTAACTATCTCGCAATGAACTCGTAGTGGTTAGGGGAAGCTGGTGTATCGAAGCGCAACAGCTTGAAAACAGTTTTTGAATTGAGCATCCTTACGAATACGTATCATACTTCCTCAAAGTTACACCCAATGCTAGCAAAGCTGGCACCAGACGTATTGCAAAAGTGATGGGAGGAGGTAACTTTAGCCAGCAAATACTTTGTGATAATCCGGTTAAGAAGCAGTTCGATGCAGATGTTTAGGAATGGAATATACTGCGCTGTGTGCGCTATTGTGTCCTCAGTGTGATATGGGGTGATACACATGCCGTAGAATAAATAATCGATCGCTGGACATTCATTCCACGATTAGCGATAAAACAAAAGTGTTTCATTTTCAGTTTGTTTTAAAAGGTAAATAATCATGATTTGAGGTTTAATCCTTTCTTGAACAATCCAGTTCGAATCGTTCAAGGGGCTTTATCTTCAAAAATATCTAATCGTTTAAGGGAAGATGTCATCTTCTTTCTGGCCAGATGTCGTGGTCGTAAAATCTTCGTTATCCAGTGTTCTTGTACCATGAAAACTCGTTGTTGCCTTTGCTGTTTCGTTTAAAGGATCAAGACATCTCGACTAACAAGAGACCTCGATGTCGAAAGGTGGCTTATCGCCAAGCTTCGTATACCAAGAAATCTTGCCATCGACCAGCTAACCTCGTAGCCAAGGAGTCCTCGTCTTAGTAATTAAAGATGTCTCGTCCAAGACACCTTCTTGTCGAGCGGACTCATAGCGATCGTGGAAGAGAATCTGTGGTGTAGCCTTTGTTAATATTCCCCGGCTAAAATAGCTATCGCGTCAGATTAATCGATTATTTCGGAAGTAAGAAACGCCAAGCAAATCACTTAATTTCTGCAGTTTCATTTTATTATCATCAAAATACTTTCTCGGTGTAAATATTCGCGTTTGTGCTTTGTAACAGTGCCATAAACTATGCAGATACAAAGGAAAAAATAAATAACCCAACTACAAAACGTGTTGTTGCGCTAAGGCAAAATTACCAAATAAGCAATTAAATAACTTAAAACGAAAAAAAAAAGATCACTTCATTACATCGAAACAAATGCGATGTCAGTTGTCAACAAAACAGTGGTGGTGGTGGTGGTGGTAACCTTTTAGGTCATCTTTGGAACCAAATTTACAAAATCATCCGCATCAGCTGTTCAAACTGTTTCAGCTGTGTGTAAAGCCCGGACAGTGCGGCCGACGCTGCCGAACTGCCGCTTTTCTTTGTACCGTGGAAAATAAGCTGCTGCTGTTGCTGTTGGTGGTGTGCCGTGTTTAGGGCTGCCTTCGCTACCGCCGCACTATCCACTCTAGTGGGTCGCATCGCATCCTGGATGGCGCCGACAAGCCGCTGGTAAAGGAACGATTGCCGGCAGATGGGTTTGCTAAGATTGAGATGGTCCTCGCTGGTGAGATAGAAATCGCCCGCATCAATCCGGGCCGAACTTTCCGGCACCACGTGTATGGCAAGCTTGAACGATGTCAGCACGGTTGGACGACCCTCGCACAGGGTAATGATTTCGGGCTTCCGTGGCCCAAGGCCATCGACCGCACGCAGGAACGTTTTGTTTAGATGCAGCAGCTGGGTGGAGTTTTCTTCGAGCTCTTGGACCTCAACCGAGGGCCACACGAGGGCGGATGTGTGCTGCTTTAGCTTGGCCACACCGCTACCCCGATGGGGCGTACCGAGGAACATCACAACGCGGGAGTTTTCGGCCAACCGGCGTACTTTTGGGTTTGGACTTTCGAGTGCTTGTACCATAATGCTTTTGATCAGCAGCCCTCCCATCGAATGGCCCACCCAGATGATTGGCCGATCCTGACCGACGTCGGAGGTGGCAAGCTTTTCCAGGAATTCAGCCGCTCGCTTCTGAAGTTTGCCGTCGTACTTTTCGCATGGACAGCCGGTGGCGGACCACTGCGACAGGGAGGAATCATAATCGAGCCCAAGGACACGGATGCTTGGGAAGTCTTTTGGTAGCCATTCCATTGGCCAGCAGAAGGAACGTTGGCCGGATTCGAGCGGTTCCTGTAGCCAGCTATCTCCCGACACGCTGCAGGCGGCTCCGTCAGCGGTGGCCGACCGTTTCCCTGACCGTGCGTCCTCATCGGCTTTCAGCGGAACGTCCGGATAAACGACGGTCCAGTCGGAGCCGAGTGGTTCTTCCTGTTGCAGTGCCTCAATTAGCTCTTTGGTTTCGGTGTCGCTGATCAATGCATCTCGTGGTACGGCTGTGGTTGACTCCTGGAACGTAAGCAGTTCATCTTTGTACGGTGCAATGCCCTCTGGAAGTGGAGGAAATAGGAAAACCGGTTGAGTAACTGCTGGACAAGTGACAAAGGACAAAAACAGCCCAATCAATGTATAGGATGAAGGCTTTTCGGTGTGTTGTCCGCGAGGCAAGCAATTTGCTTCTAAACGTCTGTTTGTTTTTTGGAGCACCTTTGGACCAAACTATTTAAAGGAAGCGGGAGGCTTATGATGGTATGGTAACACATGTGAATCGAACGAACGACGTGTGACGATGGGTAGAAAAAGAAAAACGAAGACCGTAGCACCGTTCGCTTACGCTTACCTTTAGCTTCCAAGGCGTCCTCCTCGAAGGAGGATTTTTTCGCGGACCAACTTCTGTACCAACGGGAAGCAGTAGCTGGCCCTCTTCGTGCGTGGTCCGTTCGGTTTGAGAAATCGTCCAATGGTGGTGGTGGTTGTTGCAGTGCAATGTCGTCGTTGTTGGTGGAGGAATCGGTACACGATGTGGACACTAAATGAACGTCTTTGTGTTTCTTACCTAGTAGGCTGGCAGCCTGCGGTTTGAGATCCTTCTGACGCCACGTCACAAATACTCCTCCTGAGGGAATGGATACAAGATAACGATTCGAATTATTAGAACGGTTTTCAAACCAAAAGCACAGACAAACTCCACTGCTTACCCAACAATCCATGGATAAACACCACATCGACGGCCGGTTTCGCTTGCTGGCGACCGCGCGGATGCAACGGATACACCTTCGGCGCGTACCGGAACCCATTCGGATCGTCCTGATCGAGGTTTTCCAGCGTCAAGTCAGCCGTCACCTGCATTCGCATATCCACATCCCGCTTCCAACGGGCCAGAATACCGATCCAGCCGCTTGCGTAAAACTCGTAACCCAATCCTTCGCACGCAGACAAATTTCCCACCAGTCGGCTAATAAGCAGCTTCATATCGATATCACTACGGAACAGTTTTTCCGCTTCGAGCAGCATTAGCAATCCACCGGAATCGACAATTCGCTTGCAGTGCTGTTTTCCTTCCGGGCCCACCAGTCCAGTCAGGTGGATCAAGGCACTGAGCGATTGTTTGAGCTGATCGTACTCGAACCGGGACGGTGACATCTGGTACGTAACTTCATCACCATCCGGTTCCCGAATGTGTCCCGAGCTGCCGAACGTTTGCTCCAGCGCGTAAGCAGCACACTTGTGGGGGGATAACAGCTCTAGCAGTGACTTCATATCTACCAACACCTCACGCATCTCCCGCTCGACGCCATATTGGCGCGGCGGAAGGAACCAGCGGGTGTCACAGTTGGAGCGGGCTAGTGAAATCGCTGTCCGGTGATCGCACAGCTGAGCCAAATGTTGAAAGTCCCAATCTAGGGTGGAAAAGCGGTAAACAAACAATTAATCCACAAACTCGATGAACCACGGAAAGGGCTACGGGGCTAACCTTTTAAATGGTCGATCTGTGCAAGCTGATGGATGGCCTTTAGCCGCTCGGCCTGATCGCCCTGCTGGGCGATCCGGAGCAGCCGCCAGGCGACGGAATGCTTCAGTGCTTTCCACCATTTCTCGAATGGCTGTACGACAATGTTAAGCAGGCGGTGTTGATTCTCCGCATCGAGGGCACGTTCGCGCAGGGACTGCCGGTAGATATGGTGCTTGATGTAGATGTAGTCGGGGCGCTTGCGGTCAATATCTAGCACACGTGTGTCAACCAACGAGGAAAGTGCTGCGTACGTCCGGTATGCTTCATAGCTCAATACTCCCAACCTAAAAATAGATGCATGTTGACCATTAGCAAAAGCGGCGGGGGGCGGCCTGTGCTCAGCCAAACCATTTCCTAAACAATAACACCCCAACATGGCTCTGCGATCAACAGACGGTGCGCGTCATCGGATTGATGGGAAATGCGCAACTCTATCGCCGCAAACTCTGATACGCAATACATTTCGCGCATTCCGCGCGCTTATGTAGTCGGCGCCTGTTCAAGGGCACGTTTTCTGGTGGCGTGATATGTCTGGGGGTGTGTCTTTAGATGCTAAGCTGTAGGTAGAAAACATGGTGATACTTACAGTGACGCTACGCCACAGCCGGAAAACAATTTGGTACACTTTTTGTATTCGATTTGCATATTTCTTTTCCAAGAGTTGCGTTCTCCTTTAACTGTCCGCTTTGATCACACTATTTAATTTTTTTTTCGTGCGTTTTCACTCACTGTCTTTCAGCACACGTTTAGCCGTCCAGTGTGTGCATGAAAGGTGCACAAATTTTCAAACTTTAACAATCTTTTTGTAAACTTTTAATTTCGTTCGGTTGTTTTCCTTTGTTGGCTTTGCTGCTGTCTCCTGCGCGTTCTCAACTGCTTTGGCAAACTGCAAATGCTCGCCTACTATTTATTTTCTATCGCACAATCCCACTATGCCCGTCCGTGCTCAATCGAGCTAAATTAGGCAAACACCACACTGGGGGATAAAGGCACTGGCACTTGTTCACGTTGATGATATTGCACACTTTACTTCACGAAAATCTTGCTTCAAATGTGATAACTTTTTATCCGTATTGTACGAGTTCGTTTACTGTCTTTCACTTAGTTCATTCACTTTCAGTTCAGTTTTTTCTTTCTCGGGGGCACGACCTCACTTGGCTAGTGGGATGCCAACGGTAGTTTCACGGTTTCTGTCTTTCTGTTCGTTGGTGTGGTGAGTCGGAGACTGAATTCCCAGCGCCACGGTCGGTCCTACTTAACGGCTTTGCGATGTCGTCAACAACATCCGATAATAACAACAACATCACGCCATACGGATTAGACACACACCAATGCAATGCTGCTCTGCGTACGTAAATAACATTTGCCCAGCCACAAAAACAACAGGGGGCGGAATTTGTGACTCACTTCGAATGCAGTCAACAACGATTGCAGGCAGGTAAACCAGACCATCATCAACCAGTAAACATCAACAACGAATTTTTGAACGAAAGGAAATAATCTGCTTAACACTCTGACCAACGAATCTTATGCTGCACTATTTACAAATGGATTGCCAAATCATAAGAACACCTCGTTCGATGTGTGGCTGAATTCGTGTGTAAACTCACACGCACACAGTACGCGCGCTGTGAGAATTCCACCGAAAGAGAATGAACGAAAGAAAGAGAGAGAGAGAGCGAAAAATAGAAAATCAAAACAGAGCAGAGAAGCATGAAATTTGATGCGAACAAATCAAGAAAGTTTCCGTATGAGTTTTAATTTCAAGCAAGCATCGCAACTGCACAGTTGTCTTGAAATAATGGACAAAATTAGAAACGTGTGCGGCTCTTCAAAATCGCGATCGGGGATAGACGTTATTTTTTTTTTAATTACAAATCAATTCCTGGTTCGCGAGATGTGCTGCTTCTGTGGTAAAATGGGCATGTTTTGACTTGTTACCTTATGCTGGGTCAAGTAATGGCTTGCTACATCGGATGGTCATTCTTTGCCAAGAGGGAACAGTCAGCATGCGATTTGCAATCCGATCCATGTACAAAAGATTTGGTCTGCTGCAGTAGTCTTCACGACTCATCACTCCATCTTAGAATGGGGCTATCACGCCCTCTCTTAACATAAGGAAGGCATAAAAAAATACCGGAGCCTGGCGTGTCTAATTCGCTGCTAGGTACAGCATTGTTTTGTACAGAGATCATGTCTCATTAATAGCGGTGGGCGTAGTAAGCGGTAGGAGGCTTCATATAAGGGGCCTCATTTTAAGGATATCGTGGCCTCCTAAACTCCACAGCACTGGTCAGCATATTCAACATTTTAATTTATTTTCCTCCAAGGGCGGCCAAGGGTCTTAAGGGCATCCGAGACCGTGCAGATTTGTAGCCGGGGACGTTTGACAACCACCGATTTTCCTTTGTTCTTCATGAGATGTCAGTTGCGTCCCCGTAGCTATCGTTTTGGATGGTTGCTGCGGTAGCCGTAGCTGTAGTGTCAAATGTTCTACCAATGGCATTCCATCGTGTTCATAACAGAGGATCGGATCGAACAGATTATGAGATAATTGGGTAAAAGACTCGAGAAGGCCCCCCCCTGACGAAATTGGTTGGTCCCTATAGGAAAACCGCCTAACAGTATGCAATTCGCAGCACATGTCGCAAAGAAATCACTACGGGTGCGGATGATCTTCTGAGAGGACAAAAAAAGATGAATGAATTGAAGGAAAAAAAGGCTAAATTTGGAATTTAAATAACTCTTCCCTCATCATAATCTCTTATTTTGATGGCGAAGGATCATCTCATCTCTTCAGTTTAGCAACGGATGAACTATTCGGCCAATAAACCGCCCCTTTGATGTCGAACAACTTTCCCTTATAACTCGTATGGGCGTTCTGGGGCAATTACTCATCGTCGATCGATAGGCTGTGACACATGTTTGGACTTTGGCAATGTTGCCCGGTAACTTATATGGGCGTCCTGGGGCGCCCGACCTTTAGACAACTTTCCCTTATAACGCGTATGGGCGTTCTGGGGCAATTACTAATCGTCGATCGATAGGCTGTGACACATGTTTGGACTTTGGCAATGTTGCCCAGTAACTTATATGGGCGTTCTGGGGCGACCGCTCCGTGTCTGGACTTTACACTTTTTCTCAAAAACCGGGCAATTTTGGCGTATAATGCGTGTCTTTGCAGCAAAAATGCCACAATTTCGTGGTCATGCCAACATTTTTGGACACAGTTTGGCATATTTGTCCGGTAACTTATATGGGCGCCCGCCCTTTAGACAACTTTCCCTTATAACTCGTATGGGCGTTCTGGGGCAATTACTCATCGTCGATCGATAGGCTGTGACACATGTTTGGACTTTGGCAATGTTGCCCGGTAACTTATATGGGCGTTCTGGGGCGACCGCTCCGTGTCTGGACTTTACACTTTTTCTCAAAAACCGGGCAATTTTGGCGTATAATGCGTGTCTTTGCAGCAAAAATGCCACAATTTCGTGGTCATGCCAACATTTTTGGACACAGTGCTCGTAACCCGCATACATCGGGTTACGAGCGGGGACGCGAGAACAAAAGGACCTTGGTAGCTGTCAAACGTCCCCGGCTACAAATCTGTATCGTTTATTTTAAGCTTTAGTCCAAAGCAAATTCAACTGCCCAACCGTTTTTTCAAACGCACATCGGAACACGTTCGAAAATGCACCGTAATTTCGAACCAATCTGTCCGAATGTTCGGCCGCCTTCGGCCCGTGCGTTTATAGTCGATGATTCCAGAGTCAGATTCTTCCCTTCGCATTCAGTAGAAGAAGGGCACGAAAATAAGGTCTTGTGCGGTCAGAGTGTGTGCAAGGATTTTTCTCTTTTGTGAGGTAAAACGAACACCAAACGCATTTGCTATCGTTTAAAAGTGATGATAATAGGGAAGCGTGTTACAAGTGACTACGGAAGGATTGAAACAAATAGTTTAAAGGGTGCAAATTTCATCATCTTACACCCACGGACTGGGCGACTGGATCTCCTTCCGTGCGAAGTGAATGGTGCTGCTGCTGCTGCTTGTGTCTGCACAAAATACGCCTAAAAATATCGACGGAATATACACAAAGGATTGCAATGCATTAAAAAACTGTCCACAATCCAGACGGACGAATTAATCTGGTTGAATTTTAGGGCCTAAAGCAATGCAAAAAGTAAAGCAAAACTTTTGCACGGTTTTCTCCCTGTTTGTGGTGGTAGTAGTGCTTTTCCTACACAGTATATTTTTCTTGGCGTGTGTGTGTGTGCGTGCCATCGTTGCCGATGGGATACCGTTTGTTTTCCCCCACTCTGGTGCTTCTGCTTGTGCGGATTCCAAAAGTCTGGTGCACTTGCCTGAGCGCTGTGTGTGTGTGTGCGTGACAGATCGTCTGTGGCTGGCTGCTGCGAGTCGCACACCAGCGGAAGAGAGAGAAAGAGAGCGCAACATTACATTATGCGCGAGAGCGAAAATGTATGAATGAGTTGGAAAGCATATTCGGTGGTACGCTTTGGGGAATAATAGGTGGAATGCGTTAGCGTAGTAGTAGTGTAACCGCACAAGCGAACAAGCAAACAAACAACGTCGTCGTCGTCATCGTCATCGTCGTCGACAACTATTGCAAGTGTTGAACGGGATGACGGAATAGAAACTACTGCGACGCAGACGAGATGGTGTGTTGTTGTGCACGGTTGTGATGACCGTCTTCGTGGCAAAATATTGACGACAATTGTGGTTAGAAATCGATGATTAATGAAAGCTGATGATTCGTGGTGTTTGAAAAGCGAATATTTTATTCGTTTTAAAACAGTCTCTTTTAAAAGTGCCACAAAACAGGGATAACCTTAACGCAAAACTTGGTTGGTTGGTGTGCAATTGTAGTGAAAAGGTGGCTCTCCTGTGCGTGAAACTATTGCTGCGTAGAAGTGCATTCGTTTTGTTGAAACAGTAAGCAAAGTGGAACGGAAAACCCGCAGTAGGGGCAGTGTCATGTGTTTTATGTCAAATAGAAGCAGCACACGCGGTTGTAAACATTGTGAAATAAACACGGTGTGCCACATCTCTTTCTCTTGTAGAAACCATCGTCCCTGATCGGGGCAGCAAAAGTTTCGCTCCGGTTGAGACTCGAACCCACAGTACTTGGTGCTTAGGTTTGTTTTTGCTTCGGCACATTATCAATGAAAAATTTTTGCAGAAATAGTGTAAAGGTGTTAGTTATCTCATTAGTAGTCAATTTCTATCGGTTGCTGCTTCTTCACGCATGGTGCAGTTTTACTTGGTGCATTGATTCCACCTCGAATCGACCGGTTCCACCTTGTTGTGTGTGTGTATGTGTACCGAGGTTATCAAGTTGCCCTTGAAGGTGGATCGTGTTTCATGAATGAAATTAAATTCCTTACATCCGCTCGTCCTTATCGCCACCACGGCATATGCCTTTCATCTCTCTCCCTCTCTCGGTTCACTAAATCTCTCGTCACCGAGGATTTTGCTGAATTTTATTTTTAGGAATTATGTTTGGCACAATATCCCCCCCCAGCAAGGAGTGTAGTAGAAGCCCAATCAAACGAAAAAATAAATACCGTTTATTATCTTTTTTCCAGCAAACATATTGTGCATCCTTCCAGTGTGGGTAATCAAAATCAAAAATTAAACTTCAACCAGAGTTTTTAGTAAAGTCAGTGTGCGTGTGCGCTTTTTTATGCTAATTTGGAAGAAGTGTATTGATGCTGAATAGTGAAATAAATATTTGATCCGATTGTGTGCTAAAGAAAACAAAAAGTGCAAACAGAAGAGGAAACAGAAGGAAAACAAACAAAACGCAAATAACTTCTGAAAACTCGTCAACGGAAGTGGAATTGTAAAATATTTAGATTATTGAGCTTGGGGCGGGAGAAGATTGTGGTGCAACACAATTGGAGCTGCATCGGCCAACTGCAGTGTTTCATAGGAAAGAGGTAAGCTGAAGTTTTTAAATAACAAAATCGTGACGCAAAACGTTCCTGGTAGATCTTTATCAGGGTGACAACATATTGGTACTGGCGACTCAATTACACACATGATGGACGATCACTCAACTGAAAAATACAATTAAAGGATAGTGTTGGGTAAATCTGATTCAGATTCATGAATCTGAATGAATCTTTAAACTGAATGAATGATTCTGAATCTGTATTTCAAAGATTCGTTAATCCGCAAAGATTCGTGATTCCCCAAAATACGAATCTTTCGTTTTTTCGAAAAAAAGAAACGAATCTTTCTCGATTTGAATGACTCTTCACTAAACATTCATATGAATGACTCCTCATAAGATTTGTTATGGTGTTGTTTGAAAGTTTTTCCGTATTTTGGTAGATCGGAGTACTCCGGAGTCGATCGGAGTACTCCGGAGTCGATCGGAGTACTCTGGAGTCGATCGGAGTATTCCGGAGTCGATGGAGCTCCGGAGTCGATCGGATTACTCCGAAGTTTATCTGAGTACGCCGGAGTCGATGGAGCTCAGGAGTCTATCCGAGTACTCTGGAGTCGAAGGAGCTAGGATCCGGGATTCTACCGGAGTGGATTTGTGAGTTCGCGTTACTAGGGCTAACTATCCAACTACGTCTCGTTCTGCTATTTCTAGCTTTCTATGACATGGTTTTACCTGTAGCTGGATAGTCAACCCTTCGTACCAAGAAGTCTAGAAAACCATTAAACGGCCGGCATGATCAAGGCAGGTCATTAAGCCAAAAAGGAACCAAAACATTGAATCTATGATTTCCTGGAAATTCCTCATATATTCTGATTTCAGCTCATTTTATTGCTTATGTAGGATATATTGGCCGGATAACCAATTTGTTAATAAAACAAGACAAACAACAAAACAAAAGCCAACAAAATATGACATGAAAACAACATACGATAACAAACTAGGTTGTCTGTTGTTGTTTTATAGGGAAATCACCATCAAAACAAGCAGCAAAAACATTATTGGCAAAAAAGAAAATGAACAGAAAAATCAAATCGATACAACAACAACAGATCAACCTTGGCATCAAGCCTAGATTCGAGAAACCTTCAGGTGGCGCTTATTTGTTTCTTCTCCGACTGTGTTTAAATTTGTTGGCAATCGGTTTCATCAACAACATGCCTCCCACCATCACCACCAAATTCCAACATCCCAACATCATATCGACCATCGGCAGTTGGTGTTAGCCTCGTTTTCCGTACCGCTTTAATGTGCTGTTTGTTGTGGTAGTGTTGTTTTGAAAATCTATTTTTATTGTCCACTGCAACTGCAACTTCCGGTCGTGGTGTGGTGCATTCGAAAACAATAGTGACGCGGGTTGTTGCTACTGTAAAAAAAAAAGAAGTCAAAAACACAACTATATAAATAGAACAATGCATAAGAGACGACAATACAGTAAAGTGCATACAAAAACGGGCTGAACGATTTGCATACACCCAACTACAAAGCCTTGTAATTGTTTTTTTATTTGCATCTTTGCGGTTTTGATGTGTTGGTGAGCTGGGGATACGTGTTATGAGCTTCCTGTCTCGAGGTTTTGTGCGGCGCAGGTGTGGTTTTGGTGTTATGTATCTATTTTTAATGCTTGCCTGCGAACGAAACCACGACACAACTACACGGATACACCGAGGGAATAGATTGAATCGCTCTAAAGGCGGCTGCTGCTGCATTTCGCGAAGTGTTGTTGTTCGTGTGGAGGAGTGTTGCATTGCGTGTTTTGCAGTGCATCTTCAAGACACGAACTCCGATGCCGTGGAGAAGAAGATGGTGCTGTACTGTCCCGGACGGTGGATGGAAAATTCATTCATTCATTCAGTGTTCTACGGCCATGGCCCATTCGTCGTACAGCTACGATGATGAATGACGCCTGACGTAACGCTCGGCAAGCTGCTGATGCTCCTCACGCGAGGTCTTGTTCGGCCGCGACGAGATAGATTAAAGATGATTAAAAGAAAACATGTTTTCTCAATCGCAATGCACCAAGAGCTCCATAAATAGCACTCACACACACACACACACAGCTAGACTAATGCCGCGATCGGTCGTCGGTAGTGTGACAGAGTCGGCAAAGTCGATCAATTGTGTTGTACATCGCGCAAAGTGTGCCCGGTTTCTCTCGCTCTCTCACAGTGTCTATCTATTGCTAACCGACAATTTAATTGTAAAATTTTGCACTCAACCCCCCGGAGTTGATTGTCTGGGAGGTTCCGTTGGTAAAGCTTTCATTTTTGAAAGTTGAGGATCTTCCGATGGAAAGAGAGGTTGCTGTGGTTGTTGTGCTTTCCGTTGTGACTTCCTCGTGCGCCGACATTGCCAGCGTGTACTACATCCGGATGTACTGTAGGATAACCAGCGATCGATTGTGAACTTTCATCTGCCTGGGAAGATCTCGCATTTTTGGAGTTTAAGTCTCGGATTGAGTTTTATGAACACTGATCAACTAGTTTCCTAACTGTCCTTTAGTTGCATTGAACTAAATTATTTATGTAGATTAATTTAAACAATCTGAATTATAAAAGGCAGAAGAAACAGTCTCATTGGAATGGCATTCATTTGATATCTTCTAATGGCCCCAAATGGTCTCTCTGAGGTCTTGTTGTTCCCATTCCCAATGTCCCAATGTCTGCGCTTATGTTGTTTGGCTTCAATCTCAAGGAAATTAGGGATGGTAAAAATAATCTTATCTCTATTCTGTCTCTTTCTCGTTTGGGGTTTTGGCACACTGTAATGGAAATAGTTTTTTTTTGCGCTTAAATGGCTTCCAATATTTGCGGTGTGCGTATATCTCAGAAGCAATGAGTCATCCGAAATGATTACAAATGATACATTGATTGCGCACCAAACCCACAAAAAAAGGTTTCTTTCTTTCTGTATAAGAGTTTAACTGACGTTTCCATGTTAAAATATTGCTCAAAGGGATTAAACTTTGCTCAAATCATCAGTAGGAATTAGTTTACACCTTACTCTGGGTATCGATGGTTAGTTTCTACTCTTTTCTGGCTACACAACGATTAGATAAAGAATTCTTGAACAATGTCTCTCTCTAATCCAAGCTTCATAAGTATAAAAGGAGAATTCTTCAATTTCTTCGAGACTTCAAGGGCCTTGGAAGATGCTACAAAGCTCAAATCAGTTGCAACTAGTCATCAGGATATGTCTTACTATATTCAACTTCTTCACACAGGGATTAAACTAATAATTCGAACAAATGTTCTATTGAAGTTCTTCGACTATCTTGGACAATTAATTTGGAGCAATTAAATGGCAACGCTACATTGGTTTGTACATGACACAAACGATACTAGCCGATAAACCATCTCTTCGGCCACTTCGATACGTCCGGTTCCCGAGCGACGGAAAATGGCTTCACCTTTCTACCTATACCCTCACCAGTACCCAGTGTTCCCGGGTGGGAATCGCATTCATTATGCAAGAGAAAACGCTCAAACAGTGTACCATTTTTTTCCGGTTAGCAAAAGGCCACAAGAGAGGCGCTGAATGGACGGAAGTGTGTAGAGTGCGCTGTGCGGTTTTTGTGGCCAACTTCCTGGCAGATGCAACAATCTCCGATTGCCACAAACACACAACGCCGAGAGCTCATTTGTTAACGATCTCTGCTGCGTTCAGTTTCGGATTGTTCCTCATTGTGTGTCGCTTGCCTTTTCGACCTTTTTTGCATGTGACAGGAAGTGTGACGGAACGAACTGTGTTGCTGATGCTTGTGGTGCAGTTTGAGTTTCGGAAAGGGTTTCTCATCAAACTCCACCTTACTGAGGGAAGCAAGCAGCACATGAGAACTAATGAACTATCTGATGCGTGTTTTGCCAACCAAAAGCAAGGAAGGAAGTCATTTGATGTTTTAAGAGACTTCTGGGGAGAGTTTTTGCTAAAAGAGAACAGCCATTTGGTTACTTCACCTTGCAAAACTAAGCTGAAAAAGGTTTAAGCTTCTGCTCATGATTCTCATCATCTTTACGATGCAGAATTTGTTATACAAAAAAACAGCAGAACACAAAAACGAAGTTGTATAGTGACGAGATAGATTAAAGATGATTAAAAGAAAACATGTTTTCTCAATCGCAATGCACCAAGAGCTCCATAAATAGCACTCACACACACACACACACAGCTAGACTAATGCCGCGATCGGTCGTCGGTAGTGTGACAGAGTCGGCAAAGTCGATCAATTGTGTTGTACATCGCGCAAAGTGTGCCCGCGGGTTGTTGCTACTGTAAAAAAAAAAGAAGTCAAAAACACAACTATATAAATAGAACAATGCATAAGAGACGACAATACAGTAAAGTGCATACAAAAACGGGCTGAACGATTTGCATACCCCCACCTCCAAAGCCTTGTAATTGTTTTTTTATTTGCATCTTTGCGGTTTTGATGTGTTGGTGAGCTGGGGATACGTGTTATGAGCTTCCTGTCTCGAGGTTTTGTGCGGCGCAGGTGTGGTTTTGGTGTTATGTATCTATTTTTAATGCTTGCCTGCGAACGAAACCACGACACAACTACACGGATACACCGAGGGAATAGATTGAATCGCTCTAAAGGCGGCTGCTGCTGCATTTCGCGAAGTGTTGTTGTTCGTGTGGAGGAGTGTTGCATTGCGTGTTTTGCAGTGCATCTTCAAGACACGAACTCCGATGCCGTGGAGAAGAAGATGGTGCTGTACTGTCCCGGACGGTGGATGGAAAATTCATTCATTCATACAGTGTTCTACGGCCATGGCCCATTCGTCGTACAACTACGATGATGAATGACGCCTGACGTAACGCTCGGCACGCTGCTGATGCTCCTCACGCGAGGTCTTGTTCGGCCGCGACGAGATAGATTAAAGATGATTAAAAGAAAACATGTTTTCTCAATCGCAATGCACCAAGAGCTCCATAAATAGCACTCACACACACAGCTAGACTAATGCCGTGATCGGTCGTCGGTAGTGTAACAGAGTCGGCAAAGTCGATCAATTGTGTTGTACATCGCGCAAAGTGTGCCCGGTTTCTCTCGCTCTCTCACAGTGTCTATCTATTGCTAACCGACAATTTAATTGTAAAATTTTGCACTCAACCCCCCGGAGTTGATTGTCTGGGAGGTTCCGTTGGTAAAGCTTTCATTCTTCAAGACACGAACTCCGATGCCGTGGAGAAGAAGATGGTGCTGTACTGTCCCGGACGGTGGATGGAAAATTCATTCATTCATACAGTGTTCTACGGCCATGGCCCATTCGTCGTACAACTACGATGATGAATGACGCCTGACGTAACGCTCGGCACGCTGCTGATGCTCCTCACGCGAGGTCTTGTTCGGCCGCGACGAGATAGATTAAACGCTCGGCAAGCTGCTGATGCTCCTCACGCGAGGTCTTGTTCGGCCGCGACGAGATAGATTAAAGATGATTAAAAGAAAACATGTTTTCTCAATCGCAATGCACCAAGAGCTCCATAAATAGCACTCACACACACAGCTAGACTAATGCCGTGATCGGTCGTCGGTAGTGTAACAGAGTCGGCAAAGTCGATCAATTGTGTTGTACATCGCGCAAAGTGTGCCCGGTTTCTCTCGCTCTCTCACAGTGTCTATCTATTGCTAACCGACAATTTAATTGTAAAATTTTGCACTCAACCCCCTGGAGTTCATTGTCTGGGAGGTTCCGTTGGTAAAGCTTTTATTTTTGAAAGTTGAGGATCTTCCGATGGAAAGCGAGGTTGCTGTGGTTGTTGTGCTTTCCGTTGTGACTTCCTCGTGCGCCAACATTGCCAGCGTGTACTACATCCGGATGTACTGTTGGATAACCAGCGATCGATTGTGAACTTTCATCTGCCTGGGAAGATCTCGCATTTTTGGAGTTTAAGTCTCGGATTGAGTTTTATGAACACTGATCAACTAGTTTCCTAACTGTCCTTTAGTTGCATTGAACTAAATTATTTATGTAGATTAATTTAAACAATCTGAATTATAAAAGGCAGAAGAAACAGTCTCATTGGAATGGCATTCATTTGACTATCAAAATCGTTGTCATCCATCATTCTTCTCGGTGGCGCAGACTGTGTTCCACAGTTTTTTTGGGTAATGAGTGCGACGCTGATAGCTTCATTATGATGATGGACAGCACAGCCACTCCCTGGCAATTAAGCGCGAAGAATAGCGCTGTTACAGTGATCGTGACCATCCATATTACCATATTTGGTGGAGTTACATGTTTCCCCACTTCTTATCCCACTCGGCAGATTGTGTACATATTTGATTCATTAAGTTCGTTAATTGTTTGTGAAATGTATCCGTGTTGTTTTACATCTGTTAGAGCATGGATAAGTGAACATGAAGGGTCTCATCTATATTTGACGCGAATCCGCTGATCAATAGATTCCAGGGAACTCCGTGGGATTCTTATTTATCTTATTCCTCATTTTTTGGGTTTCCAAAAACTTGTTTGGTCCTTGAAACTGTATGGACCCATGCTTTTTATTGGCGTTGACGTCTGTGACATCAATCTCGCACTCGAATAAACTATTCTGTGCATTAGGACCAACAAGGTTTAGCAGAGATTTGAACTTAGAATTCATCTACTTGTTTTCCAGCACCAAGGCTTGTCAAGAAAGTAAATGTTTGAGCGGGATACCTAGTAGACCTATCTAGCCTCAAAGAAGAGGACCTATTTGTATATATGTAATATTTGATTGGGAAAAAAATGTTAAATCTGAGTAGAAATACCATCCTCATCATCGTCAAATCTAGTATCAGTATATTGAATTAATTAACTTCAGCTTCTTTTTTGATAACGTTCGACCCCAACTTCGGCTACTAGGCTACGGTATTAAACCGGAAGTAGTACGAAGCGTACGCAAAAAAACAAACAAAAATTCCACTACCAGAGTTTTCGTCCACTGTGTCTGGCTGACTAATAACAGGCAACCACGCGGCCCCCTTACCACGCGAGATGATGCGTGAACGCGCGGAACGGAAGTGACACACCACCATTTGTCGGATGTGGGATGATAAATGGCCGGTTAGGTCGGTCGTTTTTGTTGTGCTCTGATTTGATTAGCGTGGTTTGGTTCGCAGTGCTGAAGCTCTCGATGACAGCAAGTGGGGGAGGTCCCACACACGTGTTAGCGAATGACGGTGGGGATCGTCCTGAAGCGTCAAAACAACCGGAGACGGAATGTCCGGAACTCGGGAACCTCCGGAATGCCAGACGATTGTTGCGAAACGTTCTGCCCCGATTGTTGTCTTGTCTCGGACTCGTAGTTAGTTTCTTATCGCATTCTCTGTTCTCTAAGCAAATGACACTTTCCTTACAAGAAAAAGGGCGTACGTGTGTGTCTCTGCGTGTGGGTAAGTGGTTCGAATTGTTGTCGGGGTGTGTGAAGAAACCAGTGTTTTGTTGCTCACTCTGTGGAGGAGGCATGTTAGGTTTATTTAGCCTAATTTACCCACACACTCTGGGGGTTTGTTTTGTAGATTGGAGGAGCTGACAAACAGCTAGTAAGCTAACATTAAAAGCTGAACGAATTTCTAAAGCACTCAGGACAAATGGCGTGTAGGATGTGGTCTGTGGCGTCCCTGAGCGTGTATTCAAAGGAAAGAATTTCATTTACATGCCAAGTTACCAGGAAAAAAGACAAAAAGATCATTAGAGTTAAGCATTTATCTACTAAACGGAAACGCCTTCATCATTATTGTGGGCAATCCTTAGCGTTTTTTTTGCGCTTTGTTGGAAAAATATCGCACCAAAATTGGTGTCATGTATCACTCGTCCAAACGAGCTCGTTAACATGCAACTTACAGCCGTCTTACAGGCAGCTTAGCTGTTTGCTTAGTGCAGTTTCTTCGGCACAAACCAATATCCTGTCGTTGCAGACTATTGCGAAACACGAAACATCGACCTTGTATCGGTGTGTATCGGAATATCCGCAATGCAACACAACACAGCGTTCAGCTGGGCACACACCTTCCCAGCTTCTGCAGCTTATCTAGTACCGTTGTTATTCGAAAAAGATTGTTTACATAGATTCCACACTTTCGTGGTCGGTTGGAATTCCTGGAAGATAAGAAATCAGGTTCACGTTTCACAAACAAGAGAAAAACAAAAACAACCGAAGTACGCAACAAACAGGCAAATAAAAACATTGAACGAAAACGAGTTGACTTTGACACACGTCACGCCGTGCTGTTGCGTTTATGGCAAGCTATCCTCGTTGGCTGTTGCGTTGTTGGTAAGCGAAATAGCAACACGGTCCTCCAATATCTTATCTCTAACCTCCCCGTAGGTTCGTAGGTTTGATTTCGCAGAATGTGTGTGTTTACTACGACATAAGGTGGGTTTGATGAACCGGAACTTGAGATGTTTTACATCGCTTTAACACAAATTGGACACTTCCTGGAGGATGGTTTGTCTCGATGTTTGAAAAAATTCAACCGTCAAAATAGACTGTATCGGCGAACATCCTGTGAGGCCCACCGTTGCCTGACTTTGCCTGACACTAGCGAGCAAAGATGTCCGTCTGTCTGTTTGCGTCTTATTGCACAATGCGTCTGCCACTGATTGAGAGCTTCCTTCTGGGGGGAGTTCGAGTTGCCCCCCGGAGGCAACAATAGGCAACTCCATCCATCCATTAATCGGTGTTCGCAATGGCTGTGTCTACATCAATTTACTGCATTTGAAGTTGGCGGTCCTTTTGTAGCACGGGTTCTAGGGGGGGAAGCTTTGACCATCCCCTAACGAGACACACAAATTCTTAACAGATTTGTTTTTGTTGCCTCTTCTATCGCATACGAAATCTCGGGACGTGGCATGGAAAAAAAGGCATGGAGAACATCTCAAATTGCAATGTTTTCAAACTGTGGTGTGGTAGGTTGCGCGAACAGTGTTTGGTTGTTATTCCAAAACAAGAGCAGAGATGGCAACAGACCGTTAAATCTGTAACAGGAGCTGGTCGATCGAACAAAAATGCTGTCCAAATGGGAGATAGAGAAGGACGCAAATTTGTGCATCATTTCAAGGACTCCCTATTCTATTTCCCTCGATATATCCAGTCGATTCGAGCGATATTTTTAAACTCTAGGCGGAATGGAAGATTGAACTATTATGGTTGCTTCCAGGAGCTTTCCGTTGTGTGTGCGTAGGCTGTTTTGGTTGAATTGTTGTGCGTTACGCGCAAGCTGTCCTTCGGAGTATTGTTGTGTTCCAGCGATCCCTGAAGCACTTCGGAGAAGTGGGTTTCTCCCTTTGCTTGGTCCACACCAGCTGAAAACCGAACCTGATCGAGCGTAAATGACGTGAGGTAGGTGTGCGGTGTGTGTTGGCCCGGTTCCCTCTCCTTGAAAATGCGATGCGAAGGACCAATGCCTCCGTTGCATTCACACAGAGGTCCCTTAGGAGGCTTCCTAGAAGCGGTTCGAGCTTGGAAAGCCGGTCTTTTAAAGTGGGTAGCATGTTATCCGACCATCAATCCTTGCAATAAAACTGAGCCGTGCAAGCGGAAGGTCCCTTACCGAGAAGGAATGAAAGAGAGCGAGTGAGCGAATGTCCCGGTTGCTGGATGCGGAAGGTACGAGGTCTTTCGCCGAAAGGGACAGAAGAAACCTTACAACTCGGTAGCAAGGAACGAGGAGATCCGTGATCCCGGTGGCTGGAGGTGCTGACACATGTCTGCTGGGACATCTGCGTACCGCATGTGAGTGCAGGTAAACCATGGCAAGAAGACAAGCTGTGTTTATATGTCACTTTACCCCATATATGGCCGGTGTACTGGGGTTGACCTTTTTGACTGAAAAAAAAACAGCAAAACAAAAAGGAAATGTAAAACAGGATAATAGGGAACTGGAAGCCCAGATCCGACATCAGACGAAGGTTGACTTGAAGAATCTGTGTAATAAATTTGCCTACCTGGTCTGGTGGTGGTGTACGTCGTAGAAACGGTAGGAACTGGAAATTACCAGCTGTTATATGAATTAGACATATAAAATGAAGTTGAAGGACAAATGGGTCTATTACTTAAGGATAGAAAACGGAGCATAGTGAAAAGGAGAGAGTGTTTGTGTAGGGATGATTTGAATAAGGACCTGATGTACAACAACGCGCCATATATTCTGTGGAATCCTTAGAAAGGTTTTCCAAAACGGAATGCCAAAAGGGATATAATGGCATACATGTGACGGGAGCCAAAATACCCTACATGGATAATTAGACCTGTTAGAGTAAGGTAAGGTTGTCTTGTAACTGTGCCTTCAAGCATCTATCCCACTGAGACGGAAATGTGGCCCGTTTTGAAATGATTAAGGTATGCTCGATTACCTACCTGCTTTGCCTATATTGATAGCACCAGGCATCCTTAGGTAAATAGACTTGTTAATTACATGGTTGAGTTGATAGTTCAGGTAATTGGTTACGAATTACCGAACGGAATCGAATGATTATGTATTGCAAGATAAAGTTCGTCGTTTCCAAGGAGTTGAACGTTTTTCTTTTTCTCAAAAAGCGCTGTACAAGAAATTGATAAAACTCACAAGTTTATTATCTCATCTCATGTTATGAGGCGTATGTTTTTCGTAAACAAAACAACGTAATCGCGTGGGGTCTCAAGAGTTGATATTTTTTTTCTGCTGTCCGGATACTTTGGCAGTTGTAATTTGAAGAAATTACAAACACACCACAAAGTCGGAATTGATAAGATAAGCACTGTAATCTCAAACTATGGTGCATCAAAACAACAGCATGACTGTTTTGTTTGTCGGATAGAATTAAAAAATGCTTGCAAAAATGTGTTGTAGATTTGACACATCAGGTCTAGTGTGGTGTGAAGTCATCCGTTGTAACCTCTCGTTTGTTCCTATGTTCATCGACGTACGTTCCTTCCTTTGATCGCAAGATAATGATAAGATTCAAACGAGATTATATCAAAGCATGATAACATTGAAACAGTTTCTAGGAAAGTAATGTTGTGTGTAAGATTTACACCTGTCAGACAGTGTAAGACAGATTATGACGCTAAGGAAAGTAGGGTTTTCCAGAAATTCATTAAGCTGTTGGGCTGTATTTTTCGATGCCCAATTCTAGTAAAGATATTTACAGCGCTGCGAAAGATGGTGATTATTTGTTTTTCCTAAAATATTCTCTTGAAAAGAAGTCATTTATGAATTTTTGACAGACGCACAAGATTCTCTGACGTGCTTGCTCGATCATATCTCTCACATAAGGGTTTCTTTTGATATGTTGGTGCTGTTGGGACGTGCGGTAGAAGACACTCTGACGCAATATGCCCTTGCGTCGTGTCATGCAATATGTTGCGTCTCTGGGACGGCCTCACTGTGCGAGTAACGCAAGCGGTCTCGCAGTTTCGGGGAGGGAGTCCACAGCCCTGTGCTCATAAACTTTTGCGTCTTCGCGTCGATCATCTCTCAGACCCGAGTGAAGGTTCAACTAATGGTGTGTGATATATTACCATACAAATAAGACTGTTGAAGCTGGCCAATGTTTATCTGAACTTCGCTCTTTCTTTTGTACCGTGTGTGTATGTGTCTTAAGTCGGCCCATGAGCTAATATCTGCCCATGAGCTTAAAAGTGCATTCTGCAACCGATACGTGGAACCCTTGTACACGCGCAAGACATTGGATTGTCCGAACGAGGGCATAACGACCTGCTTTTTGGTGTCGCAGTTTTCTTAGGGTTTACGCTTCTTCCAACCCGGTGGAGATATCATACACACACACAGCGAAGATGTCAATCTGTTGCTGACCGGTTTTCGGTTGGTTCGATCTCGTTGTGAAGAAGCTGCTCATTCACTCCGGGTGTTTTTGACCAACAGTTCCCCAGCCGAAGTTTGCGCTTACGCGCATGTATGAGTGGACGCCAGAGAGACAGGACTGGTTTTTCGATTCATGGAATCTCTTGGGAGAAGGTTGAGAAGATGCATGATGCTACTTCATCTTTCGCTGTCGGGATATGATGAAGTGTTTGGAAAGATATGCTTGGTGGAATTGGTGGAACCTCCAAAACGAAGTTGGAAAAATGCACACAAACACAATCTCGCTCGATACACGATGATGATGGATTCCGTTGCCTAACGGATGACGTTTAATGGCCATTGGCCTCTTTCGACCGTGGTGCAACTGTTTTGTTGAAGCTTGAAGCTTGAAGATCTGTGGAAGTCTTATGGCTAGAGGGATCGGTTACTCTCGTATACGCTGTACGCGGGGCCGTCGATTAAAAGTGTGTGTACAGCGTTACTCTGAACCCAAAACCTCCCCCAGAACTTTAATCAAACCAAATACTCCAAATTTCGAAGAAGAGAAGAACGAAACGCGTGAATGAATTCGAAGAACTACGGCACTGAATGCCCCCCGGAGTCGCGTAGTTTTCGTTGCGTGTGTGCCTTTTTTTCTCTCCTTCCGGTGACTGGCTCATCGCAGCTTCGGAGACTGGCTGGATTGGTTATGGTGGCAGTGGGTAAGGGAGGTATGGTGATGGTTCATCAACATTACCCTCTGGTCTCGGACGCCGTACCGCGATGGTTCCTTGGGTTCCAGTTGGATGGGTTTTGGCTTCTTCTCCAGCCGTATACAAACACAGTCTTCGCCAGGTTCTCGGTGGTTTTTCTTTCGGTTACTTCGCTTCCAGCTACTGTCAGTGTGCTGTTGGTCGTTTCGGTGGTTCGGTGCACCTTGTACCACATTCTTCTACACACCGGTGGTTTGGGCTATTGCCCTCTGCAGCCGTGAACCGGGGTTGAGGAACATATCCACCGCGTGAAGCAGAAGCGCATGTCAAACCGTTCCTGTTTTTGCCCCGTTTATTCTTCTCTTCCATACTGCTGTTTGATAGTTTGATGCACTCCCGGGGATACTTTCGACACAGGTTCAGGTTTGGGGTTTTGTGTGTGTGTGCATATCGTACTCTCTGGCTTCTTACCCCGCAAGGCACACAGGTGGTCGACAAACGACCGACAGCAGCCTGAACCGAGACGAGCTTCATACTTTCGGGTAATGGAAAGTTTTAATTGGTTTGCCGACGTCGAACCGGCGTTGTTCCTTTCCCAGTTTTTGTGTTTTGTTGCTGCCGGTAATGCCTAGAGTTCACAGGCTGCTGTCACGTGTGGTGAGTCGTAATGAAGGGAGATTTCTTGTAATTTTGTTCGATACTCTCAACACCTTACATCATCATGCCGGAGATGACAGACCATATTGTGCTTTAACGCACACACACACACACACACCCGGAAGAATTCCAGCAATTCTTGTCGATCGTTATCGTGATATACAGCTGGAACAATAAGCAATTAATGTAGAGAGTCCGTTCGTTCAACGTGCCCAGATATTGCTACAAACACACGTCCCAATGCAACACAATGGTGTTCCTTAATTTCCGTCCTTTCTTCTCGTCGTATGCGCACCACCCTTTATCGCTGGACCTACACTGATCGATGCATGTTTCCATGATGGTGTGTGGTGTGCGGCACCCGGCAGAATGACTAATGAAATTCAATTAAATGCAAATCACCCTATAATTCCGCCATATTGCATCCCACCCATCCGTTGATTGGTTGGGTTGGACGAGTGCATCAAACCCTCCAAATGCAATTGCCCTCTAGGAAAGCTCTTCTGTAAAGCGATCGGCGAGAAGCAACGGGGGAGCTGGAGAGGGGTGCTATTGGTCAGAAGCAATCGGTGTGCGGTTTGATGCATTTTAATGGATTAGCTTTAGCACCGTTAGACAGGGTAGTAGATTGATGAAGACTACGCAGAAAATTGAAGAAGCTTTAGGGAATCAAAATGCTGCCATCTCTTTTCTCTGTTCCAAGTTAAGCAACCTGTTCCGTTAAGTGTACACATTGCAAGCAATTATCGTGCCTAGAGAGGAAAATTGTTCATCAAAAATTCAATACACTCACCATCAAGCTTTTAGCGATTCCTTACATTGTTGCCTTCGGTCGTCACTGTAATTAAATATTAAAATTAACTTTCAAACGATCGTTACCTCAAACTTTACCGCGCTTTTACTATCGATTTTTTAAATAATTTGAAATACTTTATCGTTTAATCCCCCCAAGGATGCATTTTATTTTTTAATTAGTTATGTCGCAAGCAGTAGCAAATTATGAAAGCTCTATTTATGTATACATATGTGGCAAGGACATCATAGCAAAGTACTTCCAGCGAAAAATAGTGTTTTCAAACATTTTCGTGATTGGATTTTTGGTTGTTATTATGTTTCTTCGCTCAGTGAGCTGAGTCACATTGAATCGTATTAAAGGCATCTTAGTTCGGGAATTCTGCAAACTGTTGCCGCCTATTATAATCAATCATTCTTCAAGCAAAAAAAGCTAGTTTCTAGCCCCAGTAAAGGTCTTGCTAACCATCAATAAATTGTTTTGAAAAGTCATTTTTTGGGTTAAACTCACACCCTTGTTCGGGTAGGGGATACACGCTTGCTACTTTGAACCATGTTGTGTCATCCCTGCTTGTCATATCCTATCCTTTCCGCAGAATATGTCTCTTTGCAAAATCATTCTGTCGTTATGATTATCAGTGTAGCTTGGATGAGGGTGCAGTGACATTTTCGGTTTGTTAATAGTGGGCCAAAAAACATAGTATTTTTTAACAAAATTTTACGCTTACTGATTTTCTCGCATGATTGAACCTAAATGCAGCACAATGTGTTCCGATTCCCTGCATTATAACAAATGATGGCCCCTAATTTTTATTTATTTACGGACCATCAGGTAACTCTTGCTTATTTAGCAAGCACTGCTACCATTTTGTGGGTTTGAACTGCTTACACCATATTCCAGGATGTTGGATTACCTGGCATGACGAACGCATCCACACCATCAGTCGATCTCAATTTGGAATACTTCCCGGTACCATTCTCGAGCGATGAACAGCTTTCCAGTGTCGGATTAATCTTTATCTCGGTTCGGTAGTCAGAGCGTCCTTCTGAGCATCTACCACTAAGATGTGGTTAAGAAGAATTCATCAGTTTTGGATATTTCCAATGTCTTTGAGACGTATGAGTGTGCTGAGACTGTAAATTACATTTATTATTAACAACGTGGAGCTACGCGTTGTTCTCGGTGCAGAATCGCTCGGTGTGAATCGTTTGCGGCGAAACTATCATTCAGCTGATTGTCACGTTCATCTTCAACTCTAAGTCTTGCTCTATCTGTTCCATCTTTCGATAAGATTCTACTGCATAGGAGATCCTCTAACGAATATAATATTTATCTGCGCTGACTTATGGAAGATGGATGAGTCTCGATTTCAGTTTTATGAACTCTGATCAACTAGGGGGCGGCCCGGTGGTGATGCGACAGCGGCGCCGGTCTTCACACGGCAGGACCGGGGTTCAAGTCTCATCTGGACCGTTCCCCCATAGTGAGGATTGACTAACCAACTATGCGGTATCAATTAGTCTAGTAAGCCAGAAATGGCAGGCATGATCTTAAGAGGTCGTTAGGCCATGAAAGAAGAAGAAGATCAACTAGTTTCCCATTTTGTCGTTTGATTACATTGAAATAAATTATTTTTGCAGCTAAATTTAAACAATCTGAATTATAAAAGGCAGAAGAAACAGTCTCATTGGAATGGCATTCATTTGATATCTTCTAATGGCCCCAAATGGTCTCTCTGAGGTCTTGTTGTTCCCATTCCCAATGTCCCAATGTCTGCGCTTATGTTGTTTGGCTTCAATCTCAAGGAAATTAGGGATGGTAAAAATAATCTTATCTCTATTCTGTCTCTTTCTCGTTTGGGGTTTTGGCACACTGTAATGGAAATAGTTTTTTTTTGCGCTTAAATGGCTTCCAATATTTGCGGTGTGCGTATATCTCAGAAGCAATGAGTCATCCGAAATGATTACAAATGATACATTGATTGCGCACCAAACCCACAAAAAAAGGTTTCTTTCTTTCTGTATAAGAGTTTAACTGACGTTTCCATGTTAAAATATTGCTCAAAGGGATTAAACTTTGCTCAAATCATCAGTAGGAATTAGTTTACACCTTACTCTGGGTATCGATGGTTAGTTTCTACTCTTTTCTGGCTACACAACGATTAGATAAAGAATTCTTGAACAATGTCTCTCTCTAATCCAAGCTTCATAAGTATAAAAGGAGAATTCTTCAATTTCTTCGAGACTTCAAGGGCCTTGGAAGATGCTACAAAGCTCAAATCAGTTGCAACTAGTCATCAGGATATGTCTTACTATATTCAACTTCTTCACACAGGGATTAAACTAATAATTCGAACAAATGTTCTATTGAAGTTCTTCGACTATCTTGGACAATTAATTTGGAGCAATTAAATGGCAACGCTACATTGGTTTGTACATGACACAAACGATACTAGCCGATAAACCATCTCTTCGGCCACTTCGATACGTCCGGTTCCCGAGCGACGGAAAATGGCTTCACCTTTCTACCTATACCCTCACCAGTACCCAGTGTTCCCGGGTGGGAATCGCATTCATTATGCAAGAGAAAACGCTCAAACAGTGTACCATTTTTTTCCGGTTAGCAAAAGGCCACAAGAGAGGCGCTGAATGGACGGAAGTGTGTAGAGTGCGCTGTGCGGTTTTTGTGGCCAACTTCCTGGCAGATGCAACAATCTCCGATTGCCACAAACACACAACGCCGAGAGCTCATTTGTTAACGATCTCTGCTGCGTTCAGTTTCGGATTGTTCCTCATTGTGTGTCGCTTGCCTTTTCGACCTTTTTTGCATGTGACAGGAAGTGTGACGGAACGAACTGTGTTGCTGATGCTTGTGGTGCAGTTTGAGTTTCGGAAAGGGTTTCTCATCAAACTCCACCTTACTGAGGGAAGCAAGCAGCACATGAGAACTAATGAACTATCTGATGCGTGTTTTGCCAACCAAAAGCAAGGAAGGAAGTCATTTGATGTTTTAAGAGACTTCTGGGGAGAGTTTTTGCTAAAAGAGAACAGCCATTTGGTTACTTCACCTTGCAAAACTAAGCTGAAAAAGGTTTAAGCTTCTGCTCATGATTCTCATCATCTTTACGATGCAGAATTTGTTATACAAAAAAACAGCAGAACACAAAAACGAAGTTGTATAGTATAAAACAGCACTATTCACAGGTACCAGCACTGTCATCCAGTTTTGGTGGAATGACTCACATCAACATGTGACCAATCATGTGATATTTTATTTTGACGTGCTTGTGGAAGCGGAAATTGCGTCAACTAGAGTTTGACGACTGGCGCGTCTGTTTGTGTGCGTTTTATTTACTCATTTTTACTACTCCCCATCATGTCGCGTCTTTTTCCCGAACCCCCCCGGATAGTGTAAGGATGTTTGGGTTTTCCGCTCTGGTCGGAGATAATGGTACGCGAAGGCTCTACCTTTCTAACTATCTTGAACGTGACGCGACCGGGCGGGTGCTTGTTTACCATCGTTCGATTGATATTCGACCCCCTGTACCAAGTTCCGCCAAGGTTTTTGTTTTCTTTCTCTCTCCCCAACAAACCTACGCTCTATCAAAATCGTTGTCATCCATCATTCTTCTCGGTGGCGCAGACTGTGTTCCACAGTTTTTTGGGTAATGAGTGCGACGCTGATAGCTTCATTATGATGATGGACAGCACAGCCGCTCCCTGGCAATTAAGCCCGAAGAATAGCGCTGTTACAGTGATCGTGACCATCCATATTACCATATTTGGTGGAGTTACATGTTTCCCATTTCTTATCCCACTCGGCAGATTGTGTACATATTTGATTCATTAAGTTCGTTAATTGTTTGTGAAATGTATACGTGTTGTTTTACATCTGTTAGAGCATGGATAAGTGAACATGAAGTGTGTTATCTATATTTGACGCGAATTCGCTGATCAATAGACTCCTGGGGACTCCGCGGGACTTTTATTCATCTTATTCCTCATAATATGGGTTTCCAAACTCCTTGAAACTGTATGGACCCATGCTTTTTGTTGGCGTTGACGTCTGTGACATCAATCTCGCACTCGAATAAGCTATTCTGTGCATTAGGACCAACAAGGTTTAGAAGAGATTTAAACTCAGAAGTCATCTACTTCTTCTCCAGCACCGAAAAGCTTGTCTAGAAAATCTATATTTGAGCAGGATACCTAGTAGACCTATCTAACCTAAAAGAAGAGGACCATCTGTAAGGTTCGATTGGGGAAAATATGTAAAATCTGAGTAGAAATACCATCATCATCATCATCAAGATTGTCTTGAATCAAAATCTAGTATCAGTATATTGAATTAATTAACTTCAGCTTCTTTTTTGATAACGTTCAACCACAACTTCGTTGAAAACTGGCTACTAGGCTACGGTATTAAACCGGAAGTAGTACGAAGCGTACGCGAAAAACAAACAAAAATTCCACTACCAGAGTTTTCGTCCACTGTGTCTGGCTGACTAATAACAGGCAACCACGCGGCCCCCTTACCACGCGAGATGATGCGTGAACGCGCGGAACGGAAGTGACACACCACCATTTGTCGGATGTGGGATGATAAATGGCCGGTTAGGTCGGTCGTTTTTGTTGTGCTCTGATTTGATTAGCGTGGTTTGGTTCGCAGTGCTGAAGCTCTCGATGACAGCAAGTGGGGGAGGTCCCACACACGTGTTAGCGAATGACGGTGGGGATCGTCCTGAAGCGTCAAAACAACCGGAGACGGAATGTCCGGAACTCGGGAACCTCCGGAATGCCAGACGATTGTTGCGAAACGTTCTGCCCCGATTGTTGTCTTGTCTCGGACTCGTAGTTAGTTTCTTATCGCATTCTCTGTTCTCTAAGCAAATGACACTTTCCTTACAAGAAAAAGGGCGTACGTGTGTGTCTCTGCGTGTGGGTAAGTGGTTCGAATTGTTGTCGGGGTGTGTGAAGAAACCAGTGTTTTGTTGCTCACTCTGTGGAGGAGGCATGTTAGGTTTATTTAGCCTAATTTACCCACACACTCTGGGGGTTTGTTTTGTAGATTGGAGGAGCTGACAAACAGCTAGTAAGCTAACATTAAAAGCTGAACGAATTTCTAAAGCACTCAGGACAAATGGCGTGTAGGATGTGGTCTGTGGCGTCCCTGAGCGTGTATTCAAAGGAAAGAATTTCATTTACATGCCAAGTTACCAGGAAAAAAGACAAAAAGATCATTAGAGTTAAGCATTTATCTACTAAACGGAAACGCCTTCATCATTATTGTGGGCAATCCTTAGCGTTTTTTTTGCGCTTTGTTGGAAAAATATCGCACCAAAATTGGTGTCATGTATCACTCGTCCAAACGAGCTCGTTAACATGCAACTTACAGCCGTCTTACAGGCAGCTTAGCTGTTTGCTTAGTGCAGTTTCTTCGGCACAAACCAATATCCTGTCGTTGCAGACTATTGCGAAACACGAAACATCGACCTTGTATCGGTGTGTATCGGAATATCCGCAATGCAACACAACACAGCGTTCAGCTGGGCACACACCTTCCCAGCTTCTGCAGCTTATCTAGTACCGTTGTTATTCGAAAAAGATTGTTTACATAGATTCCACACTTTCGTGGTCGGTTGGAATTCCTGGAAGATAAGAAATCAGGTTCACGTTTCACAAACAAGAGAAACACAAAAACAACCGAAGTACGCAACAAACAGGCAAATAAAAACATTGAACGAAAACGAGTTGACTTTGACACACGTCACGCCTTGTTGTTGCGTTTATGGCAAGCTATCCTCGTTGGCTGTTGCGTTGTTGGTAAGCGAAATAGCAACATGGTCCTCCAATATCTTATCTCTAACCTCCCCGTAGGTTCGTAGGTTTGATTTCGCAGAATGTGTGTGTTTACTACGACATAAGGTGGGTTTGATGAACCGGAACTTGAGATGTTTTACATCGCTTTAACACAAATTGGACACTTCCTGGAGGATGGTTTGTCTCGATGTTTGAAAAAATTCAACCGTCAAAATAGACTGTATCGGCGAACATCCTGTGAGGCCCACCGTTGCCTGACTTTGCCTGACACTAGCGAGCAAAGATGTCCGTCTGTCTGTTTGCGTCTTATTGCACAATGCGTCTGCCACTGATTGAGAGCTTCCTTCTGGGGGGAGTTCGAGTTGCCCCAGGAGGCAACAATAGGCAACTCCATCCATCCATTAATCGGTGTTCGCAATGGCTGTGTCTACATCAATTTACTGCATTTGAAGTTGGCGGTCCTTTTGTAGCACGGGTTCTAGGGGGGGAAGCTTTGACCATCCCCTAACGAGACACACAAATTCTTAACAGATTTGTTTTTGTTGCCTCTTCTATCGCTACGAAATCTCGGGACGTGGCATGGACAAAAAGGCATGGAGAACATCTCAAATTGCAATGTTTTCAAACTGTGGTGTGGTAGGTTGGCGTGTTGGTGTCTCGAACAGTGTTTGGTTGTTATTCCAAAACAAGAGCAGAGATGGCAACAGACCGTTAAATCTGTAACAGGAGCTGGTCGATCGAACAAAAATGCTGTCCAAATGGGAGATAGAGAAGGACGCAAATTTGTGCATCATTTCAAGGACTCCCTATTCTATTTCCCTCGATATATCCAGTCGATTCGAGCGATATTTTTAAACTCTAGGCGGAATGGAAGATTGAACTATTATGGTTGCTTCCAGGAGCTTTCCGTTGTGTGTGCGTAGGCTGTTTTGGTTGAATTGTTGTGCGTTACGCGCAAGCTGTCCTTCGGAGTATTGTTGTGTTCCAGCGATCCCTGAAGCACTTCGGAGAAGTGGGTTTCTCCCTTTGCTTGGTCCACACCAGCTGAAAACCGAACCTGATCGAGCGTAAATGACGTGAGGTAGGTGTGCGGTGTGTGTTGGCCCGGTTCCCTCTCCTTGAAAATGCGATGCGAAGGACCAATGCCTCCGTTGCATTCACACAGAGGTCCCTTAGGAGGCTTCCTAGAAGCGGTCGAGCTTGGAAAGCCGGTCTTTTAAAGTGGGTAGCATGTTATCCGACCATCAATCCTTGCAATAAAACTGAGCCGTGCAAGCGGAAGGTCCCTTACCGAGAAGGAATGAAAGAGAGCGAGTGAGCGAATGTCCCGGTTGCTGGATGCGGAAGGTACGAGGTCTTTCGCCGAAAGGGACAGAAGAAACCTTACAACTCGGTAGCAAGGAACGAGGAGATCCGTGATCCCGGTGGCTGGAGGTGCTGACACATGTCTGCTGGGACATCTGCGTACCGCATGTGAGTGCAGGTAAACCATGGCAAGAAGACAAGCTGTGTTTATATGTCACTTTACCCCATATATGGCCGGTGTACTGGGGTTGACCTTTTTGACTGAAAAAAAAAACAGCAAAACAAAAAGGAAATGTAAAACAGGATAATAGGGAACTGGAAGCCCAGATCCGACATCAGACGAAGGTTGACTTGAAGAATCTGTGTAATAAATTTGCCTACCTGGTCTGGTGGTGGTGTACGTCGTAGAAACGGTAGGAACTGGAAATTACCAGCTGTTATATGAATTAGACATATAAAATGAAGTTGAAGGACAAATGGGTCTATTACTTAAGGATAGAAAACGGAGCATAGTGAAAAGGAGAGAGTGTTTGTGTAGGGATGATTTGAATAAGGACCTGATGTACAACAACGCGCCATATATTCTGTGGAATCCTTAGAAAGGTTTTCCAAAACGGAATGCCAAAAGGGATATAATGGCATACATGTGACGGGAGCCAAAATACCCTACATGGATAATTAGACCTGTTAGAGTAAGGTAAGGTTGTCTTGTAACTGTGCCTTCAAGCATCTATCCCACTGAGACGGAAATGTGGCCCGGTTTGAAATGATTAAGGTTTGCTCGATTACCTCCTACCTGCTTTGCCTATATTGATAGCACCAGGCATCCTTAGGTAAATAGACTTGTTAATTACATGGTTGAGTTGATAGTTCAGGTAATTGGTTACGAATTACCGAACGGAATCGAATGATTATGTATTGCAAGATAAAGTTCGTCGTTTCCAAGGAGTTGAACGTTTTTCTTTTTCTCAAAAAGCGCTGTACAAGAAATTGATAAAACTCACAAGTTTATTATCTCATCTCATGTTATGAGGCGTATGTTTCTCGTAAACAAAACAACGTAATCGCGTGGGGTCTCAAGAGTTGATATTTTTTTTCTGCTGTCCGGATACTTTGGCAGTTGTAATTTGAAGAAATTACAAACACACCACAAAGTCGGAATTGATAAGATAAGCACTGTAATCTCAAACTATGGTGCATCAAAACAACAGCATGACTGTTTTGTTTGTCGGATAGAATTAAAAAATGCTTGCAAAAATGTGTTGTAGATTTGACACATCAGGTCTAGTGCGGTGTGAAGTCATCCGTTGTAGACTTCTCGTTTTGTAATCTCTCGTTTGTGCCTATGTTCATCGACGTACGTTCCTTCCTTTGATCGCAAGATAATGATAAGATTCAAACGAGATTATATCAAAGCATGATAACATTGAAACAGTTTCTAGGAAAGTAATGTTGTGTGTAAGATTTACACCTGTCAGACAGTGTAAGACAGATTATGACGCTAAGGAAAGTAGGGTTTTCCAGAAATTCATTAAGCTGTTGGGCTGTATTTTTCGATGCCCAATTCTAGTAAAGATATTTACAGCGCTGCGAAAGATGGTGATTATTTGTTTTTCCTAAAATATTCTCTTGAAAAGAAGTCATTTATGAATTTTTGACAGACGCACAAGATTCTCTGACGTGCTTGCTCGATCATATCTCTCACATAAGGGTTTCTTTTGATATGTTGGTGCTGTTGGGACGTGCGGTAGAAGACACTCTGACGCAATATGCCCTTGCGTCTTGTCATGCAATATGTTGCGTCTCTGGGACGGCCTCACTGTGCGAGTAACGCAAGCGGTCTCGCAGTTTCGGGGAGGGAGTCCACAGCCCTGTGCTCATAAACTTTTGCGTCTTCGCGTCGATCATCTCTCAGACCCGAGTGAAGGTTCAACTAATGGTGTGTGATATATTACCATACAAATAAGACTGTTGAAGCTGGCCAATGTTTATCTGAACTTCGCTCTTTCTTTTGTACCGTGTGTGTATGTGTCTTAAGTCGGCCCATGAGCTAATATCTGCCCATGAGCTTAAAAGTGCATTCTGCAACCGATACGTGGAACCCTTGTACACGCGCAAGACATTGGATTGTCCGAACGAGGGCATAACGACCTGCTTTTTGGTGTCGCAGTTTTCTTAGGGTTTACGCTTCTTCCAACCCGGTGGAGATATCATACACACACACAGCGAAGATGTCAATCTGTTGCTGACCGGTTTTCGGTTGGTTCGATCTCGTTGTGAAGAAGCTGCTCATTCACTCCGGGTGTTTTTGACCAACAGTTCCCCAGCCGAAGTTTGCGCTTACGCGCATGTATGAGTGGACGCCAGAGAGACAGGACTGGTTTTTCGATTCATGGAATCTCTTGGGAGAAGGTTGAGAAGATGCATGATGCTACTTCATCTTTCGCTGTCGGGATATGATGAAGTGTTTGGAAAGATATTCTTGGTGGAATTGGTGGAACCTCCAAAACGAAGTTGGAAAAATGCACACAAACACAATCTCGCTCGATACACGATGATGATGGATTCCGTTGCCTAACGGATGACGTTTAATGGCCATTGGCCTCTTTCGACCGTGGTGCAACTGTTTTGTTGTAGCTTGAAGTTTGAAGATCTGTGGAAGTCTTATGGCTAGAGGGATCGGTTACTCTCGTATACGCTGTACGCGGGGCCGTCGATTAAAAGTGTGTGTACAGCGTTACTCTGAACCCAAAACCTCCCCCAGAACTTTAATCAAACCAAATACTCCAAATTTCGAAGAAGAGAAGAACGAAACGCGTGAATGAATTCGAAGAACTACGGCACTGAATGCCCCCCGGAGTCGCGTGGTTTTCGTTGCGTGTGTGCCTTTTTTTCTCTCCTTCCGGTGACTGGCTCATCGCAGCTTCGGAGACTGGCTGGATTGGTTATGGTGGCAGTGGGTAGAGGAGGTATGGTTGATGGTTCATCAACATTACCCTCTGGTCTCGGACGCCGTACCGCGTTGGTTCCTTGGGTTCCAGTTGGATGGGTTTTGGCTTCTTCTCCAGCCGTATACAAACACAGTCTTCGCCAGGTTCTCGGTGGTTTTTCTTTCGGTTACTTCGCTTCCAGCTACTGTCAGTGCTGTAGGTCGTTTCGGTGGTTCGGTGCACCTTGTACCACATTCTTCTACACACCGGTGGTTTGGGCTATTGCCCTCTGCAGCCGTGAACCGGGGTTGAGGAACATATCCACCGCGTGAAGCAGAAGCGCATGTCAAACCGTTCCTGTTTTTGCCCCCTTTATTCTTCTCTTCCATACCGCTGTTTGATAGTTTGATGCACTCCCGGGGATACTTTCGATACAGGTTCAGGTTTGGGGTTTTGTGTGTGTGTGCATATCGTACTCTCTGGCTTCTTGCCCCGCAAGGCACACAGGTGGTCGACAAACGACCGACAGCAGCCTGAACCGAGACGAGCTTCATACTTTCGGGTAATGGAAAGTTTTAATTGGTTTGCCGACGTCGAACCGGCGTTGTTCCTTTCCCAGTTTTTGTGTTTTGTTGCTGCCGGTAATGCCTAGAGTTCACAGGCTGCTGTCACGTGTGGTGAGTCGTAATGAAGGGAGATTTCTTGTAATTTTGTTCGATACTCTCAACACCTTACATCATCATGCCGGAGATGACAGACCATATTGTGCTTTAACGCACACACACACACACCCGGAAGAATTCCAGCAATTCTTGTCGATCGTTATCGTGATATACAGCTGGAACAATAAGCAATTAATGTAGAGAGTCCGTTCGTTCAACGTGCCCAGATATTGCTACAAACACACGTCCCAATGCAACACAATGGTGTTCCTTAATTTCCGTCCTTTCTTCTCGTCGTATGCGCACCACCCTTTATCGCTGGACCTACACTGATCGATGCATGTTTCCATGATGGTGTGTGGTGTGCGGCACCCGGCAGAATGACTAATGAAATTCAATTAAATGCAAATCACCCTATAATTCCGCCATATTGCATCCCACCCATCCGTTGATTGGTTGGGTTGGACGAGTGCATCAAACCCTCCAAATGCAATTGCCCTCTAGGAAAGCTCTTCTGTAAGGCGATCGGCGAGAAGCAACGGGGGAGCTGGAGAGGGGTGCTATTGGTCAGAAGCAATCGGTGTGCGGTTTGATGCATTTTAATGGATTAGCTTTAGCACCGTTAGACAGGGTAGTAGATTGATGAAGACTACGCAGAAAATTGAAGAAGCTTTAGGGAATCATAATGCTGCAACTCAACCCAACTGTTTTGTTATTATTTCTTGGACAAGTGGCTATTACTGGAGTTGTGCAAAGAAACATTTCAAGCTGTTTCTCGGTACTGTACTGTACGTTTCGGTAAATAACTTTTTAGTCTAAGTGATTCGACTCCAATATACAATCTTTGAAATCTTTCATACCTAATCCGTACCTTTGTTAAGCTACTCTGGAGATCTTCAGATGCCATACTCCATGAACTTGAGCTTATGTAAGACTCGTAGATTCAAACCTATCAAACTTATTGAGATCGGAGTCCCACATGGTTTGGTAAGCTTGGCAAACCTTACAACACTTTTTTCGGCACTTGGACTCGAAGTTGATGCATCTATGGGTCGAAGTCACAAAGTGTTTGGTGTGGCCTCTTTACATCTTCCAAACTTGTCGCTCATAAATATCGAATATCGATTCCAATATGTTCTATAAGGACTAAGAGTCGATAAGAGTTGTACATAATTCCCTTTAAAATGATACACAGCAGTAAAACATCTCGTTCTCTTTTGGTACGGCTTTTATGCCGAAATTTTTCAGAAATTGAGACACAGATATGGCATATTCCAATCAGCAAAAGTTTACGCTTTGCGGCAGTACATCATCAAACGTATGCTAATGCCAGGTAAATGCTTCCGTGTATACACCCCGACCGTATTCAAGTGAAATTTCAAACTAACAATTTTCTCATTTCCAACCAAGTTCTGGGAACATACTCGGCTGGCAATCCACTCTGCCAGAGAACCTCCCTTATTAGTCAGTCAGTTTATTCCGTACCGGAGTTAGTAGTTCGATTGAAACATTTCCCAATGTGTGACAAGCACACGCGTGCGTCCCCCTCCCCATATCGTTTTATTTTCCATTCGAACGATATCCTTTACGCAGGGAAATGATTTTGTACCGCTTTTCCAATGAAATAGAGGTTTAATCATATCCCTTCCATCTTCTTGGAAAGTGGACGCCTCCGCGCGAATACACACGTGTCTATGTTTTTACTTGATTTGTTTAGATTTTGCCTTGCTTCGATTACTCTGCTGCACACAGCATTATTGCGCTGCTGATGTGGAAGAACGGGTTATAGATAGGGGATAGACATTTCTGGAAAATTCAACTCCTTTTGCTCAGTGTTACACGGAGTGGTTGGAAAAACTGGCTCGGATTACCATTTCTTCCTGTTCGGTTGGTTGTGCCGATAGTTATTTGATACCTATTTGCCTAGAAACACATTTGCTCTAGGGTGCCCTTGAGTGTCTTCTCTAACTTCGGAATTCTATTGCCGAGTTCTTGGAACTCCCGTTGTAGTAGGCTTCGTCGTCCACATTTCCCCCTGCTTTAACCCATCCAGGAAAAAAGTATGTGGATTGTGTTCCGTGATTGCTGCCCAACCCCGCCTCTCCCCTAGCAAAGTGGTTACGTTTTTCCGGACCAAAATTTCTCTATTTTCCTACCAGCACCGGGGTAAAAAATCCCGATTTTTCTCACAATTGCGGTTATTTATTGGCTCCGGCAGGTTCAATTTTCGGTGTCACTTTTCCACGAAATCGGTGGAATGAACCCGTTTACTCTCTCTCTGCTGTTGCGTGTAATACAGCGAAGAAACCCAGGCGTTTGGGATCCAATTAGAATTTCCCAGAAAACCTCAGTATCGCGAAGGTACGAAATTAAGTACGGGCTAATGTTAACGTTTGCTTTAACAAGGGAAGAAGCAAAAGTTCGGCTTTTCAAATGAAATTGGACAATAGTCCGAAAAAGAAAATCTCTCCAACCGGAGCTGTCAGATTTTGGCAACGTTTTTTTATGTAGTAAAACCCACCTCAAAAGTTTAGTTTGTGTGTGGGACTTGGACGGTATAATATTGATCTGTCTGTAAAAAGCGTTTCGGTGCGTGAGGTCATATAGCATTACTCGAAAAATTGCCAATAACGTTCATCGTCCGTCGTCCCCGTCATTAGCGTCATCGTACTCGTGTGTGCGATGGTTCGGGGGAGAATTCAAAGAAAATTAAACATATATGCACGTCAACCCCCCCCCCTGATGTTGTTTGGGTGAATCCATTTCACCCCACAGCACACCACCAGCTCACCGCAAAAGGACATTAAAATATCAGACGACTCCACTGTTTTGTTGTCTTGTTTGGCTTTGGTGAATATTTTAGCAGTTCCCAATCCCAAGAAATGGTTTTAATTATGTGTACACACGAAATCGTTGACGTTTTGCTTTGTTGATGATGAATAGTTAGTGTGAGGTTGCTTTTGCCAGACGCGGGGGACCCCACAAGAGGGATGAACTGATTTGACTGCCGTTGAATAAATGCCTGTGACCCACTCTAATTGGTGTGTGGGATTGCACGAGCCTTTTGAGGTTTGCGATTCAATATTTGTTTGGAAATTGATTGACTTTAGAGGCTCTGATGTGCTGAGGTTTCTTATTGTGCTATAAATATCCCTTCAAAATTTGTAACCTATCTAATTGATGGAAACGATGTCTTCAAATATTCGAATTTTCGTTTTAGTGCTTTTATTCTAATGAAAAAAGGATTTCAAAATAAGAAAACGAATGAAACGAACTTCAAAAGTTCATTTCGAATCATCTTCTGCAAATAACTTTTTAGTCTAAGTGACTCGACTCCAATATACAATCTTTGAAATCTTTCATACCTAATCCGTACCTTTGTTAAGCTACTCTGGAGATCTTCAGATGCCATACTCCATGAACTTGAGCTCATGTAAGAGTCGTAGATTCAAACCTATCAAACTTACTGAGATCGGAGTCCCACATGGTTTAGTAAGCTTGGCAAACCTTACAACACTTTTTTCGGCACTTGGACTCGAAGTTGATGCATCTGTGGGTCGAAGTCACAAAGTGTTTCATGCAATCAATATCGACTATCGATTCCAATAGGTTCTATAAGGACTAAGAGTCGATAAGAGTTGTACATAATTCCCTTTAAAATGATACAAAGCAGTAGAACATCTCGTTCTCTTTTGGTACGGCTTTTATGCCGAAATTTATCAGAAATCGAGACACAGATATGGCATATTCCAATCAGCAAAAGTTTACGCTTTGCGGCAGTACATCATCAAACGTATGCTAATGCCAGGTAAATGCTTCCGTGTATACACCCCGACCGTATTCAAGTGAAATTTCAAACTAACAATTTTCTCATTTCCAACCAAGTTCTGGGAACATACTCGGCTGGCAATCCACTCTGCCAGAGAACCTCCCTTATTAGTCAGTCAGTTTATTCCGTACCGGTGCTAGTAGTTCGATTGAAACATTTTCCAATGTGTGACAAGCACACGCGTGCGTCCCACCTCCCATATCGTTTTATTTTCCATTCGAACGATATCCTTTACGCAGGGAAATGATTTTGTACCGCTTTTCCAATGAAATAGAGGTTTAATCATATCCCTTCCATCTTCTTGGAAAGTGGACGCCTCCGCGCGAATACACACGTGTCTATGTTTTTACTTGATTTGTTTAGATTTTGCCTTGCTTCGATTACTCTGCTGCACACAGCATTATTGCGCTGCTGATGTGGAAGAACGGGTTATAGATAGGGGATAGACATTTCTGGAAAATTCAACTCCTTTTGCTCAGTGTTACACGGAGTGGTTGGAAAAACTGGCTCGGATTACCATTTCTTCCTGTTCGGTTGGTTGTGCCGATAGTTATTTGATACCTATTTGCCTAGAAACACATTTGCTCTAGGGTGCCCTTGAGTGTCTTCTCCAACTTCGGAATTCTATTGCCGAGTTCTTGGAACTCCCGTTGTAGTAGGCTTCGTCGTCCACATTTCCCCCTGCTTTAACCCATCCAGGAAAAAAGTATGTGGATTGTGTTCCGTGATTGCTGCCCAACCCCGCCTCTCCCCTAGCAAAGTGGTTACGTTTTTCCGGACCGAAATTTCTCTATTTTCCTACCAGCACCGGGGTAAAAAAGCCCGATTTTTCTCACAATTGCGGTTATTTATTGGCTCCGGCAGGTTCAATTTTCGGTGTCACTTTTCCACGAAATCGGTGGAATGAACCCGTTTACTCTCTCTCTGCTGTTGCGTGTAATACAGCGAAGAAACCCAGGCGTTTGGGATCCAATTAGAATTTCCCAGAAAACCTCAGTATCGCGAAGGTACGAAATTAAGTACGGGCTAATGTTAACGTTTGCTTTAACAAGGGAAGAAGCAAAAGTTCGGCTTTTCAAATGAAATTGGACAATAGTCCGAAAAAGAAAATCTCTCCAACCGGAGCTGCCAGATTTTTTTTTTATGTAGAAAAACCCACCTCAAAAGTTTAGTTTGTGTGTGGGACTTGGACGGTATAATATTGATCTGTCTGTAAAAAGCGTTTCGGTGCGTGAGGTCATATAGCATTACTCGAAAAATTGCCAATAACGTTCATCGTCCGTCGTCCCCGTCATTAGCGTCATCGTACTCGTGTGTGCGATGGTTCGGGGGAGAATTCAAAGAAAATTAAACATATATGCACGTCAACCCCCCCCCTGATGTTGTTTGGGTGAATCCATTTCACCCCACAGCACACCACCAGCTCACCGCAAAAGGACATTAAAATATCAGACGACTCCACTGTTTTGTTGTCTTGTTTGGCTTTGGTGAATATTTTAGCAGTTCCCAATCCCAAGAAATGGTTTTAATTATGTGTACACACGAAATCGTTGACGTTTTGCTTTGTTGATGATGAATAGTTAGTGTGAGGTTGCTTTTGCCAGACGCGGGGGACCCCACGAGAGGGCTGAACTGATTTGACTGCCGTTGAATAAATGCCTGTGACCCAATCTAATTGGTGTGTGGGATTGCACGAGCCTTTTGAGGTTTGCGATTCAATATTTGTTTGGAAATTGATTGACTGGAGAGGCTCTGATGTGCTGTGGTTTCTTATTGTGCTATAAATATCCCTTCAAAATTTGTAACCTATCTAATTGATGGAAACGATGTCTTCAAATATTCGAATTCTCGTTTTAGTGCTTTTATCCTAATGAAAAAAGGATTTCAAAATACGAAAACGAATGAAACGAACTTCAAAAGTTCATTTCGAATCATCCAAAATGAAGAACTTTGTACGAAAGGATGAAAGCAAACTAAAAAAAGTAGAATGTTCTGTGTACAATGGTTAAATCCACACAAAAAACCAGCACACAAACACAAGGTCAAAGGATCACAAAAGGCGCACGTTGTTCGCTTTTGTTCCCCTTTCTTCGGTAGCTAATTTAGAACCGAAGCACTGTGCGTATTTGTTTGCGACTTTACTCGAACAATTGGGTGATGCGGATTGTGTGTTACAATAATTTCTCCGAATTTATATCACCAAAGGAGAAGAACGGTGAACGGTCGTGTAATGCTGCTGTCGTAACAATTATGAATTTCTCACATTGCGGGTTGGGCTTCCTACGGCTTGTTGCGCCCTGGAAATGCCACTGTAGGGAAGACCTTTTCATCCGCGAAATGTATCGGGAATAATGTTCGCCGAACCTCGTAACGATTTGTATGCAATATTCTCCAACATTTGTTCGCTTATTATTAATATAATTATAAAGGGGAAAGAAGTACAGGTCTTTTGTGTTTGCTCCATGTTTCTAGGAAAAGCCCCCACGCCGAGAATGGAAAACTTATTCGACCCAGGCAGGGGAGATAAAAATTATGAGGAAATTAAAAACATTCCATTCCCCGGTGGGGGCGCCCATGAATCTTGAAACCATTCAAAACAAATTCGTTCGAAATTGGTATGATGATGGGTAGCGTTCGTCCTCTGTTGCCGCTCGCTCGCTCTCTCACTCGCTGTGGTCAGCGATATCAGCGATCGAAATTGTTACCAGTCGCGGTGCGCGCGCGTGCAAAAAGGGGGTGTGTGCGCGCAGACACGCAAAGCATTTGAACCATTCCAGGAATTTGCGATCGCGTAATCGCGCGCCGACGTCACAGACCCATCATCACTTCGCACATGTGTCTGTCATGCTGCTTGCTTTTTTTTGTGCGTAACTATGTGTACGTTTAATTTCCGCACATGTCGATTTCTGGCGAACGGTCGGCCATCAATTTTTACAGGCCGCAAATTCGGGCCGTAGTTTGGCATTGGAAATCGGAGCGATTCATCATACTGATTAGCTTGTGATGAAGTAATTAGTACAAAACGAGTGAGTTTGTAAAACACACTTGCTAAACAATGGTGGTAAATGCTCAATCGTTGTGTCATAGTTTTATGGTCAATCAATATTTATTGTACACTCATTGAACAGTTTTTTTTTCTACTTGATTTTAATGTTTCATATAGAGAGTTTAAATTTTATTTAAATTTGTTTATTTCTTATATTTTTTATTTAATGTGTATTCGTTTTGTTTTTATTTTTATACTTTAATATGCCATCATTTATTTCCACATGTTTCCTATAATTTATGAGTATTTTGTATTTTTTCTCCAAATTTTCGTCTTACATTTTGAGGCTAGTGTTTCATACTAGAGATGAAAATAACAACTCTTTTCAAAGAATTAATTCATTCTTACTCCTTCACCTTTGTGATACGAATCGTTTAACAACTCTTTTGCAATTCGAATCGTTTAACAACTCTTTTGCGATTCGAAACGTATTCGAAACTCTTTCGAGAGTTGCTATTCGCCATGGCGATTCGAATGATTTAACAACCCGCTTGCGATTCGAATCGTTTAATAGCTCTATTGAGAGTTTCTCGATTCGCAAAAGAGTTGTTATGCGTTTCGAATCGCAAAAGAGTTGTTAAAGGATTCGAATCGCCGTGGCGACTAACAACTGTCGAAAGAGTTGTTAAACGATTCGAATCGCAAAAGAGTTGTTAAACGATTCGAATCGCAAAAGAGTTGTTAAACGATTCGAGTCGCCGTGGCGACTAACAACTGTCGAAAGAGTTGTTAAACGATTCGAATCGCAAAAGAGTTGTTAAACGATTCGAATCGCCGTGGCGACTAACAACTCTCCAAAGAGTTGTTAAACGGTTCGAATCTCAAAAGAGATGTTAAAATTCTTCGCAAAGAGTATATTCAACTCATTCTTTAGGGAAGATTTCAATCAATCCTTCACTCTTACTCAGTTCGCACAACACTAGTTTGCACGCATGTGTAGCTCGTATTTTTGTGTTGTATACCTGTTTTTTTTTTGTGCTACTACCACAAAATGTTTCTGTTTTTAGATTTTGCCATGTTGCCAAAATGATGTTTCACCATTCAATTCAAGGTCTGGCTGGCGGTTTGAGAAAATTATTTGCAAAGCATAAAAGCAAAAAAGACGTGCCAAAAAATGACTTTATTTTGGTTTATTTATTTTTATTTTGCAAAAGAGTCAGACTCACGTTTTTTTCTGGGTGGAAATTGGCTAGGGAAAACCATCATCCAACTCGCCCTAATTCGCACCGCAATAAAAAAACTCAACTAGGGAAAAGTTTCGCATTACGAACCCCAAAGCAAAGGCACCTTATTTTCGAGCCAAAGATTTGCCACCGCTACCGGTACCGTGTAAGGTCAATTGACTTCCTTTTGCTTTTTACTCTACTATACTATACTTTTTTGTGTAGGGCGTAGAACAGAGAAACACACTTTTAGTCTAAAGCGACAAGCGATGTTTTATTTTGACAATATGGTTTTTTTTTTGAGTAGTTGTTCCTGTTTTCGGAGAAATTTTACACAATTGCAGGTTAAAATTTGCTGGAGCGAAAGTGCGGGGCAGAAGGTTATTTCTTGTCTGTTCGTTCCTTTTAAAAATCTTTATTCCGGGAAGGTTTCAACGCTGAGCTGTCGGAAGAACCAGCGGATAGAAAATTGTGTTTTGATAAGTTTTGTAAAGCGAAGCGAACCTCCGCGGTAACGATGGGCGCTTTTAGAAAAGTTTGTAGAATGTTCGTGGAAACAACACGGCAGCTTTTCCGTATAGGGTTCAAAGTTGACAGGCCAAATAGTGGGAGAGCTGTTTGTGTGATAATGCGTAAGAGAGAGAGCCGTTGCGTTTCCAAATAACTTTTCACTTTGATTTTCAAGTTGAAAAAATAGAATTTTCCACGCTAATCAGAAATATTGGAACACGCAGCTACACAAACAACGTAGTTACACAATCATTTGAACGCCATCCATTCTCCAGTACCGGGAAACGTTGAAGCACTGCTGTGGGTACCAAATTCCTATTGCGAACATAATTTTTTCAACCCCCGATTTCCAACAATAAATATCCAATTTATAATAGCATAGGCTTATGTGGTCCGTTTGGAATTCAAGGAATTTGTTATCTACACTGTGGTTTTTCCTGGAACTTGTCATGTCCAGCAATTCTACTGCACCCATACTCATTGTGCACGTAGGGTGTATGAGGATAATTTTGCGCCAAAGAGTTGGCTGTGTGCGTAGCTAACGTATGAATTATTATCTTCAAATTCTAGTCAGGTATCGATTGAATATTCAAAGTCAAATTAACTGCTTCACACCTGCGCCACTATTTGTGGTTGTGGTGCGCTGCACATGAGCCTGGAGAGGACGCTCGAGCGATGGTTGTGTTATTTTTTCGCACCTCTGAAGACGTTTTTTTTTTTTGTTCCTAGAAGGTGTAAATTTCTCCCGAATTCTTGATTTGATTTACACGAAGAGTCGAATAGCCTACCACCGGGTGTAGTGCGAACTTCATTCGAAGAACCAATTACTAATTGCGGGAGCTCCTGTTCTGTGTTTCGCCGTATTTTTCCAAGGTTATGCTTCCCATTCTTCGAAAGTTATAATATCCCGATGCTTTCGAATCGGAAGTATTACTTTGTGATGGTTGAACCTAAGGTTTTTCAGCGAATAATTGCGCCGTGACGGTAAGGTTTCAATCATAAACATATTCATTCATTGATGTAATGAACGATAGAGCTGAGGTTGGTGGCGGAAAGGCAGACGGCGGTTGTAGAGATAAACGGTGATGGCCCCTTTTTCGGAATGGCCGATGCGGTTGAACGATGATGCGTTGTATGTCACGTGTGAATTCTTGCTCATTCTAACGACCGTAACGCAAACGTCATCCGGGGGGATACGTAAGACCGCCGACGACGACTCTGACCGTCTCGACCGTGTGTTGTTCATAAAATATCGCGAGGTTTAATGCGGACCGCCCTCCTCTCTCCCCCGTAGCCCAAATGACCGCGTCATGTTTGTTTATGAACACCACGTATTGCGGGGGTTTTGTTTACACTGTTGAAGCGCAAGCTTTTTTGGTAGCAGGTGACTTCCACGAGTCCCGGAGCTCTCTTGCGTTGTTGTTGGTGTAAAATTGTTGTTGCCGGTGCATGATAAAACGATTCGGGAAACATTCTAACGTACACACGTAACGCGCACCGCCCTGGTAATGGCGATTTTTCATCATCGATCAATATAAATCCGATAGCAAGTCCTTCAGGCTGACCTCCTTACTAGGGTTTTAAGCACCACAGCATTGTCGGCTCCAAAACTAGGTTACTATGGTGTGGGTGTGTGATACCTTTTAGAACATGTGTAAAGAACATTACGTAGACGAAGAATCGGGCTGTTGTCGTATGGCGCCGTTGTTGTACGGAGGCAAGGGACGCGACTCCAACATGTAGTTAATTCAATTTACCTTCACTTTCGGCTCAACGGGGCGCAGATCTCGAAAAGATTCTATTTTATCGCTATTTTACATCACAAATTGGCTGTCTATGGTTCAGGCGTAGTTTGCCAGTACCTTACAGTGTCTATTCCCAATGGTTGGGAAAGGTGTTGCGCTTGAATTATGGATAAGCGGTAACGCACAAATCACCAAAGAGCGCTTACTTTCATGCGCATATTTATGTGGTGTTTTGGTTTTGGTTTTCTAAATTCTCTACCACTCCCAATTTGGGTTATTTGATTTTAACTTTTTCGTATAAACATCGTCGTTTTCAGGGTCAGGATGTAGAATGCGTACCGTAGTTATGGTGGTACGCGCGCGTATCTCTCGGATGTAGTTGCCAAGGATAAATGGACGGCAAGGTGTTTGGGGCATGATAACGACGGAGCGAATAGAAACCGAAATTTGGTGTAGGTCGACCTAGATAAGTTGCTTTTGCTCTACTTATGTGTTAGATTGTTTTATGTAGTTTGAATCGGAACTGCTAGTAGTTCGTGTGGGGTAGTTTTGAATTGTGCTATTTTTCACCAGAATAACCTTAACCGTTTCTTACGAAAGCAGCTGAGCTGACAGAAATCTGTTAGATGGAAGGAAAGATTGTAAATATAGTTAGTAGGAATTTTAAAACTGCGGTGCCCTTGAACTTTACTGTCTCAGACATAGTTAGACGAACAGGCAGCGCACATACAAACGATTGACGGAAAGCTTGACGACAACACAAACCTACGCAGCGTAGAAATAATTTTCGAACGAAATCTAATAAACGTTTAATCTCTTCCAGGAACCCAACATCGAACGGGAATATCAGTTGCTTACCACTACACTGTGTGTTGGTTGATGGTAGACCAATTTCTGGTAAATCGAACCTTGGAGAAACGACACTACACCACAGCATAACACACTCCTCCTCCAAGTCGTCAGCCCAGTCGAGGTGTGTTTGATGTGGTGTGCGTAGTGCGTAGCAAGTGCGACTGCGCAGTAGCTGAGTAAGATAAACCCCCCTCCCATCGAAAAGGGAAGTGAGAAAGACAAAACGTGCGCGCATCGACATCATCATCATCGTCATTCGCAACAGTCGCGCAAAGTTCGTGTCCACGTAGTGCCCAAATGCGTACGATTGTGAAGCGGCAGCAGCAGCAACAGGAACGTGTGTGTCGCAGACATCGCCAGTCGTAGACGAACGATCGGATCGGACACTCATGGGGGGCAAACAAAGTCGCCTCCAGCGAGAGCAGAAGCACCAGCAACGGAAGCAAAAGAAAGAGAAAAAAGCAGGCAAACGTTTGGTAGAGGAGGAAGCTGCTGTGGGCAGCAGCAGCAGCAGCAGTGGTAGTGGTAGTGCTGGTGGATTAAGTGACAATTCACAACTGGTCGTAACGACTGAGCACCTGGTGCAGTTAGACTCGGGTGCGTCCGATGTCGCTCCGATTGAGTCGGCGCTGAACGTAACAGAACGTGACATCGAACGTGTAGGACGTGGCGAGTGCAGTAACTGCTCAGTAGCAGTGGAGGAGGGTGAAGAAGACGGCAGTAAAAGCTCCGTTACCATTACGATTTGCATGCTGAAAATGGAACCAAATGCCGCCAGTGCGGAGACAGAGCATACCACACCAACGGTTGTCGAGGAGGAGGAGCATGTAGGTGTTGGAGCTGGACCGGTGGAGAATGGTTTTGCAAATGTAGACACCTTACTTTCACGCCGGCCGCAGTGTGCATGCCTTGAGAATGGTAATGTTGGTGCCGGTACAGAATCGGAAAGCGCATGCAGCTGCAACACAGGATCGATCGACAATCGGTTGAACAATAATGAATTGTCGGCGCCTACACCCAGCACGGTATCGTCCGCATCTCCAGCCGCCACCAACACAATGTCGTCTTCCAGTGGGCCGAGTCCGAGTGTAGTAACGGCGGCGACGGCGGCAACGACACCACAGCCAGCCGCACTATCGTTTATGATCGGTGGACATGATCCTGCCACGATCAGTCATCTGTTGCATCGGTTGCGACACTTGCACCATCACCACCACCATCATCTACACCACCATCACCATCATCATCTGATGCATCTGCATCACCATCCACACCACCATCATCATCCCGTGACGGGCGGTGGTGGCGGCGCTGATTTACCGGCAGATCTGCTAGCACCCGGCAGCAACACAATCGACTGGAGACAGCATCAGTGGATCCCTGCTGGGATGATGGTTGGTTCTAGCAATGGTGCGACAGCACGCCCTGCAACAGATATCCCTTCCGCTAGTGGAGGATCTGCCGTGACCCCAGCTTCAACCGCCAGCCAACTCTTTATGGACATCGACATAGATCTGAAGGATAAGCTGGAGGGATTGAAGTTGGGCACGGCTGTTGTTGCTGCTGCTGCGGCCGGTACAGTAGGCCAGCGAAGCAGCAACAATAATGTGACGGAGGAAAGTGGTGAACATCCGTACAGTGTTGGTGAATGTCCGACGTGCTGTGCCATGGCAATGGCTGCCAATGCAGCCGGTGGTTCGTTGAGTGGGCTGCTTGCTAATAATGGATCCGGAGTGGCGGGTTCGATTGCGAACGGGTCGAACATCTACAATGGGAATGCAGGCGAGGTAGAGGAGAAGATTCTCAACACAAGTAACCAACCGGTGGTCACACCTTCGGTGGTAACCGGTGGCGAAAATGTGCCAGAACCGGTGGTGGCAGCTGCTGTGCCTGCTGCTGCTGCTGTGGCGGTGACTTCACTAGCGACGATGGATAACAGCACCAGTGTCTCCCAAGCGACGAATGATCAGATTTCAACCGAGCCGGACAACACCAAAGGTAGGTGATGGGGTGGTATAAACAAGGGGACGGGTCTCTTGTTCGGATAGAGTTTTTACCCTTGGATCGTGGGAAGTTATTTCGTACGGTCATGCGCTGTGGTTTACGCTTACGTGCGCCCGGACATCTTGCACTGCGTGTCTTTAAATGGTGGAGCGTCATATGCGCCTGTGGTGACGGTGAGGGCTTCTCATCAGACTGGTTCTGTTCTCTAGCGCCCATTTATGGAAGCTCGGTATGGACTATTGACTTGGTGCAGGCAGACCGACCTCATGTGGAATGTAGAAACGGTTATCCATTCAACTGTTGTCTATGCCTTATTTCGCTATTTCTGTATTTGTATGTTAAGATGTGTTTTTTCCGCCCATAACGGATTATCTGTCACAGTAGGGCTACTCAGAAGCGGTGCACAGGAGGATGTAGGACGTTAGAATATAAGGGTGGGTAATAAAATTTGACTATTTAGTTGTGTTGCAAGAGCTCTATTTACGACTTTGCTCGGTGTGTGGTCACCGGGAAAAAGGAGGCCATAGGTTCAGCTCAGGGTAGATGTTTTTGAATCTTTTACTGCCCATTCCCGCAAATCATTTTAATGAGTTATTTTATGTCTAGACTTTGTTTCTATTTTGAAGATCAAGGTCGAGAGGATCACCGTAAAAACGTTTTGATGAAACACGTAATCAAAGCGCATGTGCGATTTGATATAGTTGTTTGTCGAAATAATGCTCTAGAAGGAATATAAAGTACGCAAATTTTCCAGCTATAAATTCCACGAAATACCGTTGTTATTGCACACGAAGGATGTTAAATAACGATCGACGGCACCTTGTAGCGAATGTTTCTACCCAAACAGAGTCTTTGAAGTCGTGCGCCTCGTTAATATTTAATAGCGCAGTGCCCGGATCTACTGCGAGAGCTTCACTGCATTCCGATTTGTTGGCGAAAGAAAAATATAGTCATGAAACAGCAGCTTTTTCGTCCTTGCTGTGTGTGTGCAGCTAGTTGATGCACCAAAGAAGTCATCCTTCAGCAAACACCCGACGGCATGTACCTTTTTTTCTATCGCCTGGTGTTCCGGGTTCGGGTTTGTGAGATTGCTTGGTAAGTTGGTGAGAAGGTGGACTGGTGTTGAAATTTTCCGGAAGTGCCGGCACACTTTGATCATCACACTCTGGCCCTGGCACCAGTGTGCAAGAATGGAAAATTGTGAATTCAATTACGAACAATCTGTGGCACGAGCTGCTTCATTTACCCGTCGTCGCAAGTTGCGTTGTGCCATCTTTTTTAGTCATTCTATCTTGCCTTTGTTTTACCTTTACCACCTTTCGGGGCTTTGTTATGTTTTCGGGAGGGAAAGGAAACTTTTCTTTGAATCCCGCGAGTGCCTGGGAAAAGAAATTTTCCATCATTTTCCAACGTTTCCGACGAATTTCCGCCGTTCTTTGAAGCTGCGAGCGCGCGGCTGTTGGCTCTGCTTTACCGGAGGCGACTCCCACCATTCCCAGTTCGCGCAAGGAAGCAAAGGCATCTTCTGGTGTTCGTGGAAAAGTGGTTTTGCGCGAAGGAATGGGAAAATTGGATATTACTATCTTGCCGTTAGTGTGTGTGTGTGTATTTTGCAGGAAAATTGTGTCTTCTTGCTGCACATAGAGAGGGATGGATCGATGCATTTTATTCGTCGTCTCTGTCGCACGTTTGTTCCATTAGCTTTTATTTTCCATGCTAAATAAGCCCCATAGATGCTATGTTTTCCCATTAGTGTTTACCTCAAAGGTGTTGTTTTCGTAATGTATGCAGCACTAGCAGCAGCACTCATGTAGACTCATTTGATAGCGACCGTAATGGTTTACTCGTCTTCTCGCTGTCGAGAAGACAATTTTCCTGCTCAGAAAGAAAGCATGCAAAGAGAAAGCTTCGATTGAGACGCGATTGAGTTTGAGTTTCCGATGAAATGTTTGTTTGCTCTAGTTTCTGAATCATTGCAGCTTCTAGTGTGATGGGTGATTGGGTTGTCTGATTTGTCTGTTGCATTATAAATGGTGTCTTGTCATCTGTACGTCCTCGTGATGATGTTGAAGGGTACCATCCGGCAAATACAATTGTTTACTTCTGCTGATACAAGCACGTGCCGTATGAGTGCGGATCCTTGTTGGATGATGGATGTGACATGGAACAGCGTTACCTGCTTCACAGTTTATTTTTGAATCAAAGTGTAGTAGGAACATATTCGTAAGGATATTCCGGCTAAGCACACGTCAGTGGCAGAGCATTTTATTTCCATACCGTTACAACACAAGTGTCTGCGCCCACAGCATGGACATTTTCTTATCTCAAGCTTTCGGCGAATCAGTTTTCCACACCCTGGCGTACATGAATCATGATGATGGCAATGGTGGGGTTGGCTTGCATTCGCCAAATGAAAGGAAATTGGCTTCCAGTTCGCCGAACGGCCGGATAATGTTTCGGCAGTCAGTAGCTTGTGTGTGTGTGCGCGCGGGAGAAATTTCCCATGAGTTGGTGCAACGTCCACACCACACACAGAGGATGATACACACCAGAGAGAGAAAGAGTCGAATTGGATGAGCACTCGGCGGATATTTCGACTAAGACTGTAAGATGAAGAGGTTCCTAGAAGCGGCAGTGTTCCAAGCACACTTCCAAACGGGAGGCACACAATGTTCGTGATGCGTCGTGTACATGCTTGCTTGCGTCTGCGGTATGTACGCGTACGCGCTCCACAAAACCATGCTACACAGCTGTGGGAGGACGAGCGGTTGCGGTTCCGATAGCAGCACAGGTCTTCCCCGGAACCCGGCCAGAAATGTGAGTCAATTCCGGGAAGGTGTTGCGTTATCAGCTCTCCTCCGGGCGCAGTACAAATACACCGTGCCGTGCGTCTCTCGTTTCCAAGCTATGACTTGTACAGAGAGCGCTGTAAACTTGTGTATTCCTACTCGAAGTACTGTTGGGTCTTCTTTCGCATGGATAACGGATGTTTTCGTCACCCGACTAACGGTGCAATATGTTCACAGCTACGTCACAACCGTGTGTCCACGGCCAACGAGGTCAAGGAGACATTACAGAGAACTGCAAGTGTTTGGTTGTGAAATGTTTCCAAGTGGTTTACTAGGTTTGGAGCGAATTTATTTGGAGCGTACATCTGTACATTAGCTGGAACGTTTTAGAGCCTGCCGAGAGCATACCATATGTTCGCAACGAATCGTGTCCAATACAATTTCCGGCGCAACTTCACAAATCCTCTACTTAATCGACGTTCCTTCTGTATGCTATCTCATGGGAAAAAATAGGAAGTCCTCTACGACGACGTTTGATTGAATTAAAGCTTTCAATATGATAATTGAGACGGTTCATAAATTAGACACTACTCGGGTGGCTCTATCTCTGGCCACTCCACAAGACACACTTTATCTCCCTCCCCTATTTGTCTTGCTGGAAGAAGCCATCCGGCAGAACCCCGAACTCCGTTAATAGTACTCTGCGTGAGATAGTGAACTCCCTTCCGAAAGTGGGCAAGAATGTCGCCGTCTTGGGTCTTCCATCTCAAGTTCACAAGACATCATGCCTCAATTGCTTAAATCGTTTCCGCTTTGCTTGCTAATAGAATTGATGAGTGTGTGATGTTGTGTTGTTCGTATGTGTTTTTTTTCCTTCATTTTCTTATCAGCTTTTTCCGCTGCCAAGTTCCCTACAGGGAATGATACGTGAGGGTGTGGTAGGTTCTATTTCCATATCGGTATACTTTTCTTTCCGAAGCAGAGTTTCATTCATTGAGTAAAGTTATTTTATGAATGAATCGAGCCTATCGTTCAGGCGATGAGAGTGATGTAGTCCTATCGATAGTGTCGGTAGGAGTTGGGTCGTTTGGGAGTGTATCATTTTTTTTGTAGAACCGGACCTCCGATAATTATGAGTAAACGAACCCTACACGCTAGCTCCTACTACACGATACGAAGAATGTGATAAGCTTGAGGACAGAAATAGCGTGTACTGCTGCTGATAAGAGAAGGTAGCGTGCAAGATGGTACAAGCTCCAAAGCACATCTTGCTTTATCGTATCGTTGGCTCGGGACGCTATCCTAACCAGATGTTTGTTTAGCGTTGAGTAATGGAGATTTCCTTGTGTAAATACCAGTTTTAACCGGAGTTTGAACTATCAATGATTCATGGCACCTGCACAAGATAACATTAGTGAGGAGGTTGGAAAGTTACCGATTATTCATCGTAGGTTTTTACTGAAAAATAGCTACTACAATAGACACATTGTATTATGTGTTTCAAAAGATGCCTTAGAATCCGATGACTTTGGTTTAAACTATGATCACTTTGCGATATCATATAGATTGGCAGAGCTCCTAAACATCTTAGAATATTTAACGTGACGATGACTTGAAAGATAAGAGAGATTATTTGATGTGGGATTTCTTATGAGATGGATATCAAAGTCCTGCAATAAGTTGTGTTTCTTGTAATAATTCGCAACCTTTCTCAGACAGTTAAAGTATTGGTTGATATCATATCGCAGAGAAATTGCGAGAAAAGTGTCCGCTGTCATCATCATCATCATCTTATCACTATCATATGTCAAAATCTTCTCGTCTCGTTCGGCGAGGAGATGGTAGCTTTTCCGGGAACCGCATATGCAACCTCAACCACACGTTTTTGTACGGTGTGTTTGTGGAAAAGCAAATAATTCCCATTTCCCGTCGATCAAACCCATGCTCTCCCGGCACAATTTCGTAGGAATGTTTGGTCCAGAATGTTCGCCGCTCAATGCCACCCTGCCGGTAGACATTGGTAGCCCAACTGACTCGAATCCTCGTTGCCAAAATCTTGTTCAGACGGGATTAATATTGCATCATTTCTCGACAATTCTGTTGCCAAAGCAGGCAGAGCATGTTGATGATGTCGTCATCTGATCTTAGCGCGAATATATTCAGCTCAAGTTTCTTCTAATCTTCGCGCACTGTGGGAACTTCCGTTTTAGCTTAAGCGGGGAGTGGATGTTGAAGTAGGGCGCCACAAAAAGTGCAATCGAGGCCACCCGGAGTAGATTGGCACGGGGTGTAGTTGCAGTTGTGGTAGGTATGCTGTGTGGTGATAAGGCGACTTAAAACAAGGCGTGAGAATCGCAGATGTCGATCGACAGGCGAGCAAGAGGTTGGTGCCGAGGAGGCAAGCGCACGTAGGCAAGCTTGATTAGCGGCGGAAGCTATTGTATTAGAACCGATTGTGATGTTTATAAATTTATGTTTATTGAAACTGCCCAGAAGGCAAGGGAGAAAGGAACACTGTCGCGAAGAGGGGGCTGTGAGTGTCGAAGAAAGGCAGGATTGAATTTGACACACACTCACACTTACCCACATAAATGACAGATTGGCGGAGAGAGAGAGCACAAGCGGCCGGAGCTAATGTAAACAACTGCAGCTGCGCGAAACAGCCGCTCAGAATCGGATCAGGATCGTTCGTGTTCGTTCACGGTTAGTCACAGACGATTTTCGATCCCGATGAATGAAATCCGTTGTGTGCAGTGAGGTCGCCTTCTCCTGGGGCGTTCTTTTTTTTGATGGTCGCGCTTTGGGTTGGGTTTGCGCGTGTAGCAAGTGTTGTTGCGATCGCATCTGCAACACAGGGACCAACTTTGCAGGGGACAATCTTACCCTTACGCTATGCGGTGGAGCGAGCGATCATGATTGGTAGTGGTGTGGTGTGGTGTAGATCGCGACCCAACCAAGCGATACTGATAACTTCGTTCCCTGCCTTTTCGTCGTCCCGTCTACATCAATCGATGGGGTGGAGGGCATGCTTGTTCTGCTGTGACATAGAGACTGATGCTCTAACACGGGTCACTCCACGTTGTTAGACGAGTCGCACTCACACACACCGCACACGACGACGACCCTGTCTCTAGAAGGAAGTCACCCCACACAAGTCGCAACCGAGGAGCTCCTTCTCCATAGTATCGCGTTCGCTCCCACCAAGCGTATTGGCTGGAATCATCTGTGCAGCGGAGAAGCGGGCGCGATTTTACGATTCAGCGATTCGCGGCGGTGTTGTGTCAGGGTTTCGGGTCGTTTTTATTATTGCCTTTTTGTTCTGCCAGCGTGCGGTTTAATGCGCCTAATACGAACCAACTACTGGTACGGCACGTCCGCGTGCGCGCCGCACTCCTTGCGAGTGAACACGATCACAAGCTCAGATCAGCCACCGTACAGATCCCTCAAGCAGAGCAGAGCAGCAGCAGCAGGAGTACGACGGTTTTGATGGAAGGTTTCGTCGAGCGCTCTCTCAGCATGCGTCACCGCATCGTGCTCGTGCACCACACAGGGCACACCACCACCATCCTCTATCGCTGTTAGAACGCTGTCTGTTTGCGTGTGGGTACACAATATCAGTGAAGATTGCTCGCCGAATTAATGCAGTTCTTCGACGACGGTGCAGGGTGACAGTTGCGCTTTGGGAATCGTGTGTATTGAGTGTATTGTGCCAGTGTTTGCAGATCGGTGTCAATTAGAGGACCGCAGTTTTGAGTTAAAGTTATTGCGTGTGTGTTAAGGAGTAGAGTGCATCAGCAAGACGTTGAAGACTTTATTTTGATCGTGGACAGCGTCATCTTCAGATGATAACGTAATTATGGCTCACAAGCGATTTTTGAAGATGATGTGGCCCTTCAAGAATTGTGGATCTACATCCTCCGAAGGTTTGTATCGAGGTTCAATTGAAATAGTGATGCTTTTGCTATAATTTCTTGAAAAACTGTTGATAAGGTCTTACTCTCAAGATAGAGGATGTGGGCTTAATTAACCGGGCTCCTCATAACCAGTACCAATTGCAATTAAGCCGGGTCAACGTTGACCCAACTAGACCAGTCTGCGTGTTAACCCCTAGCGCGCGAGTTCTATAAATTTGAATGCATACCAATGAGAGTGTGCTAATCTGCTCATCTGAAGTCGTCGAAAGGAAGGGGACGATTTCAGGGCAACAAGGTTCCCCCCCCCCCCCACACACAAGACACAAACATCGAGGATTATTGGTCATCCAATTAGGTATTAAAAATGAATGTTAAAAACGAAGCATGGATGGGAAAAGACTTCTCCACCGTTAATTGTCGTGGAATGTGTTTGCGAGAGGCACAACCAAACGAAGCTGACGGTGAAGGATGAATGGTGGTGTGGCGGTGGATGGTCTGTAAATACTTTCGCTGTGAATTAGCCCTACCAGATCTCATTTATAGCGGTGTGAAATACGATGTTATGAGTCACATCGGACTACAGTTAGTGTTTCCCTGAAGTTGGAGAATTCTCCGTCTAGTCTGTGTCCGTCTGTATGTCTCGGAATGGAAGGAAACGGTTCGAATTTCATTTGAATGTGTGGTGCAGCAGGTGATTCATATTATTCCTATTGTGTTCGGTACTCGTTTAAACCCTTTCATGTGTTATGGCGGGATGGAAGGGGTACGTAATGCGTTTGTACACCATTCAAGAGCTTAAGGCCGGATAGCTTTACCCTTAGTAATTGTCAGACACGGCCGAAACTTAAGCTTCTAATCATGCGATAAAGGTGTTCCGGTAAACCCCGACAAGCGAACAAGGATTTCCAGGAATTCGGCACTACTTCAATTCCCTAACTTGTAAGACTAATTTGACATAGTTTTATTAGACGGCATCTCGACGGTTACGTTATGCAATTCGAGAGAGAGAGAGGATTAGTTGTCGGTTTCTAGAATCGCTTACGTTCTGCCAAATTCTGATATGGTTAGTGGCGAAAAGGAAATCCTAGAATCGTGTCCCGTGATGCTTAAGGGAATGCCGTCCTTCTTCCGTGGTACTCACAATAGCTGGAATTTATTCTTGACAGAGAGCTTTTTTGCAAGGCCACACACCATTTGGTCACCATCAAAGGGAGAGCAGCTTCGGGGAAGATAGCTTTTGCCATCTTAATTTCTTCGCTATCACACCCTAGTTCTTGATCCGCGGAACGATCTGTCAAAATAAATTGATAGCGAAGGACTGGGGGCGTGTTGGGTAGCGCAGAGTGGTGCAGCGCGGTTCTCTGGAAGCGATTAGTTTAGTTTACAAATCTGTTTGATTTACGTGTTGCCAACTACATATATGGGTTTGTTGAAGAAGGTGCCGGTGACGGTTGGTTGTTCGTAGAAACGATGAATGGCATAGTAAGCTTTCGCTGTGCCGCACTTCAAAGGCAGGAAGGTTAGGTTTGTTTATTTTTATTTCGTTGGCAAGATTCTTATGATTCGCGCTGCTATAAAATGATCTTCTTGCGAATTTCGTTCCATTTGCTCGTCAAAGTCAAAATCAAACCTCACCGAGTGCAGACCAATTTCAGCGAAATAATTAATGTCATTATGTAATTCGGTGATTCCGAAAGCGAAACCTGCTGTGACAGTTTGGTAACGTCACACAGTTGGGACGAATGACGGTTCGAATGTCGATAGCGCGCGGTCTGTTTCATTAATAGAAATCAGCAAATGGCACAAACTGTATCTTTGAAAAGTTTTCTGATAACGATGATATATTTCATACAGCGCGCCCACGTGTAGGAGGGCAAGTCTTTGACCCCTCTGTTACGTCCCCCCGGCGACAGCTTAATGAGCCGCTAATTTCGCTTTCCTGTTTGGACCGAATTTGTTGCGTTACTTTTTTCGTTTGTTGTTCAAGAGTGCAAAAAAGCGGGCAAAGCGACAGTGCAAAAAGGTGACTAGGTGGCCTTCTCCCAGACGTGCTAAATTGGATGTTTTTGTTAGTGGATAATTTTTTGTTGCTTCTCTCTGGGGTTATTATTTATCTCTATTAGCTGTGGATTAATGTTGTTGGTGGTGTGTCTTCGTAACGTGAATGTGGCGAAGGAGAGTAGTGGCCAAAGAAATGTGGACTCTGGAGCTCTCGTGTTTGCCTGTTCGTGGATTAATGTGAATAAATGTTGTCCAATTCGTGGGACTTGTTTTTGAAACGTCCGATGTTTTAATTTACGCTTCGAAATGTAATGTTTCTATTAGCAGTTTTCGGTCGGTTGTGTCTCTGCCATTAGGGTCGCGCTAGTCGGAGAAACCGAAACACAATTGAAATGGAATGTTTGATCCATAAAAAGCGTACGTCGAAAATTGTTACTTAAGTGACATACAGCAAAAAGAAATTATTTTCATTTTCGTTTCGCTTGTTTATCGGTGCATGTGGGAAGAAGTAATATAAAATTCTTGGTACTTTATGTCCGTCCTTATCAATACTCTAATTCCACTGTATATAAACTTCAACATGTAACAACAACTTAAATCATCTAGATTTCGCGAACGCTCTTTCGCACCGCTTCTTCAAGATAATTAAAAATGTGTTCCGTTTTTCCGCGCTGGAAAACAATAAATAACCACATCGTCTATCTTCATCCGGCCCTAGCCCCGGAGGATGGCGGACCTTTAAACTCGCGAAACCACACACAGAAGGCACCGAAGAACGGTTCAAGACAATTAAATTAAAAAATAAATGCTTCGCGGTCCGCCGTAATCGCGCCCAGGCAGTGTAACCTTTCGGCCCGCGTGATCCGGCCATAATTTGTCTCCGGCCGGCGGAGAAGGCGGACCCCATTATCGCCGCACATTTGTTTCCAATTTCTGTCTCGCATGTGCGACAACGATTCGCGCACGCGGTGGCCCACCCTGAAAGTCTAAGAGGAGGGTACGTTACGCGTTCGTCATCGGTCACAAACTTTTGCCGTCAATTTGTGTACAATATTGGAAATGGAAGTGGACCGTCGTCCTGCTATCACACGGACAAAGCGAGATGAACTGATGATGGGTATATTGCTCTATTTGTGTCGTTGATGATTGAAGTGTCCGATTGGGTTGGAGCTGTGCTCTCGATTTCGATTTCGAGCGACATCGAGAAGACCTACTTTTGCGCTACTGTTGTCTCGCCGATGTTGGTCTAGGTATGCAAAGAGGTGTCGAATTCTTGCCCTAAAAGCTCGGAAGGAGAACCGGTACCTGAAGAGTTGCGGTAGTCACTTCATCGAGGAAGAAAGCATATGCTGCAGGGGGCAACGAAAACATCATATGCACATTTCGCAGCTGCTTCTCCGAAAACCCCAGGACCGATTGCCCCCGCAAACAATTCGTAATGGCGCAGCTGGTGCGATAAGCAGCAGAACGGCAGGAGGCAGCAGAGCATGTACGTGTAAGAGATACGTCAACCAGCAGAACATAAAGCGTATTATGCTGCTGCGTGTTCTACTTGTCGTAACGTGTTTTGCCATGCGGAGGCATATCATATGCTCGACTTTTCCTTCGGGCGCAAGAGCTGGTGAGACTGGTGACGATGAAGTACGACCGAGCGGATAGCACTGCTGCAGATGTGTGCGAATCTGTCCACAGCGAGTGTGATGATGTCCACCGTTGCTTCTGTGCTTTATCTATCGGTTGGTGAAAATGACCCTCGGAATTTTGCGTACACACGCTTTTTGATGTAAATTTATGCAACGTTTCATGGAAGGTTCAGGTTCGTTGGTTAGTTTTTGGGAAAGCTGAAATCGGTGAGAGGACCCAACGATAAGGTGTGTGTGTGTGCTTGGAAGGGGGAGCTCGCTATCCGTACATTGGGATCAAACGGTAACAGTTAACGGGCGGGTGTTAGGATTCTCGCACGGGCACATCATCCCGATTCGCCATCAACAACACAGTTGATTGTGCGTTGACGACTCCCCCAGGATCGGGTGGGTTGGGGTTGGTTGGTTGTGTTTACACTGAATCCCTTTCACGGAAGGAAATCAGTAAATCCTCGAATTAGTGGAAGAATGGGCGTTTGTTAGGGAGCGAGAATGCAAACGGAATGCGAATCCACGAGAGGGACACCTTTCGAAATTGGACCAGCAAAGCGCAAATGAATTATCCCATGAAGTCCCCGTGAGTTCCCGGGCAGATAACATGCTTAAAACATGCAAATGAAAACTGTTGATGAAGGTTGGCAAAGAGGAGATCTGTGTGTGTGTGTGTACACAGGCGAGAGGGTGCACAATAGGTTTCCGTGCTGTGGAGGACACATCTTTCAGCTTCAGGTTCTTGGAAAATTGAATTTTGTACTTTTGCGAACTAAAGAGAGGGACGACCGACCGACGAAGGAACAACGCTAAGCGATGTTGGAAAGGACACTAAATTCGCACACATACACACACTAACGTAACCGGACGGACAGAGACAGATCCCAACCACACCAGGGTTAACATCCTTTTTGCGTTGTTCCTCGCAATGTTCTCTATGTACGGTACTATACGTACAGATGCTAGCAAAAGGGCAAAAGGGAGGATCAATTCGTGGCAATTGTTTGTTGGCAGATTAGTTTTATTTCTCCGTATTTTGGTGTTCGGTTTGTAAACTGTTTTATTATCCTTTTTTTTTTTTTGGATGCTATTGTAGTACACGCGCATGCTCGTTTGCGTGTGAGTGATACGCCGTCGATGGAAAACAATCCTCGTGGTCCACAACAAGGTGCCACAATACACCACACAACGTTTGATTGAGTTTTGTGAGGGATTGTAAAAGAGAACAGAGAATGAGCATACTTGTGCTAGATCAAGTTGGCGTTTATGTTGTGTCTGCTCTTGCGTGTCTGCTCTTTCCCGTGGGCAGTTTTTCATAAATATTTCCTCAATTTGTGAAATGAATTACTTCGCCCCCAGAGTGTGTATGCTAGTATTGCCCCAGGTTTGTTTCCCTTTGATCCTGTACAAAAAGTTACTCATTCTATCACAAACTTTGGAAAATGTATCTTTTTTCTACATTGTATTTTTGTTTCTTCGAACGGCAACAACAGCAAAAAAAGGAGTTACGGTGGCCTCTTCTGCCCTTCCAAGAATAAATGGGAGGCTGTGTCCTATAGGGCGCACTTCCGATTCTGCTCGTTTGTTGCGGTTTTTATTTTGCGTTCGTTACGGTTTTTTTTTTTGTTTTGGTCGGCCACATTTTTGCTACCTCCTCAAGGCTTTTCAAAGACGCACCAGGCACCAACCCGTGGAACAACGAGATTTAGGAAATTTGCGTGCGGCCCGTACCGGAAGAAAAGGAATGTCCCGGGTCCGCTGATTGATACTCCTGTGTGTGTATGTGTGTGGTGCAACTGTGATGAGTTTCGTGCTGCTGCTGCTAGGCTATCTATTCTGCCGCTTCTGGGAATGTGTATTTTCGTCGAATGTTCCCTCCAGGAACGGCGGCGCAGTCTTTTCGTTGGTTGATTGCGTAAATGGATTTCAAGTTTATGGGTACTCCAGTGTTGCACTGTTTGGAAGGACACAGCAGGTCCAATCGATTTGCAAAACGAAATATCTTCAATGATCGGTTTTTTGTGAGTCATTTGACTGTTTTTGGACGAATTTATGTCCAAATTCGTCAAAAATCTCCGGTGCCTAGAAGGGTATAAATTCGTTGTAGATTTTTGCATTTCTTCATTTCTTGGTAATTTGAGTGTCTTTAATTTCTGTTAATTTTCGACTTGCTAATTGCCAAAAGGATATTGAATTACTGGAGAATAGAGCCCAACGAAACACTTGGAAATCTCTGCCCACACCAGGGATTTAAAAGAGCTATGTGATACAAAGCTTAAGTGTCATACTGTTTTACAACACTGTGCCCGATCGCATGCCCATTAATTGCTTCAGTCAACCAGATGCTTACCCACCGGAGATCCTTTTTGCTCGATCTCTCCCGGTTGTGCGTTGCCCGGCATGGGCAAAGACAGAGGACGCCCCAAAAAGGACACACGAGGGACACACACGCCGAAATAAGGGATCAGAGCAGAGCGGTGGTGATGAGTTTTTGTTCCGGGATATATCGGAGAGGCTTTTTGAGCATTATTTGCACCCTAGCGCAAGCCCCGAGCTTCCTGGAAGTGCTTCCAAGTTAATAAGATTCGTCCCGAACCGTTTCCCGCAGCATCCCGTACTTTGCGCGCTCTCTCGCTCTCAATATCTCTATATTTATCTTTCGTTCTCTGTTTTCCATCTTTCCATCTCACTCTCAGCTGGATCATCTTCAGTGGCAGCTTCATCTGCCGTCGGTGGTGGTAGTACTACAACGGCACCCAGCAGCAGCGGAAAGGAGGATGCCGAACGGACCGTAGCGTTGGAGGACAATTCCTCGAAACCGACAACAACAGCACCAGCCAATCCGGCCAGTAGCAGCGCGGCTTCGACGAGTTCAGCAAACACGACCAGTGACAGTCCACCAGCAACCACGGTCACGGCTGGTAGTGTAACTGCTGTTGCTGCTGTTTCATCCCCATCGTCGTCGTCGTCGTCGCCGTCTACCAAAACAACAACGACGACGACAACGGCATCGTGTTGCAACCGGAAGTCATCATCTTCCACCGCATCCACACTGTTCGGTTCCTTATCGTTCGCTGGTCGGCGATCGCGCTCGTCAAACGCACGCACCGGAAGTTGCTGTGCTAGTACAGCGAACCCATCCGAAGGTGCGTCCCCACCGGAGCAACAGCAGCAGAAGTCCCGCATTTCTTGGATACCGGGCAGTGGGCAGAAGCAGCAACGTAACGGCAACGGTTCGAAAAATGGTCGCTCTAATGACACGCCAACTACCGGAAGTGGTGGTAAATCGAAAAAATCTAACTGGCCCTTCTCGCTGAAATCGTCCGGCGGTGGTTCTTCACAATCGCGTACGAACGGAACGGTTGCAGGTGTCCACAAGCAGACGACCAAAGCATCACCAGTGATGGGAGCAGCAGCAGCAGGAGTATCTACATCGAGCAGCAGTTGTGCATTAACGGGCAACGCAGGCATGTCCACGGACATGAGCAGCAGTATTGTGTCGGCTACCGTAGGAAGTGGCTCAACGCTTCGCGGAAGCTCGCTGATAACTTCGGCGAAACTTTTGAAAGGTGAAACGGATAAGGTAAGCGGTCGGGTTTGTGATTTTGTGTAAAATGCACGCACACATACACACGCGTGCGTTTGTGTCTTTGAAGTTGCGTTAACGTGTGTTGTTTATGATGTTGTTTTTCGCTTTACAGGATGATTCGTGCGTTTGTACGGCTTACCGGAAGGTGAGCGAATCGCCTCCACCACCATCATCGCCTGTACCGACGTCGGTCGCAGCAGCAGGACCATCCCGAGTTGCTAGCCCAAGACCATCAACCGAAACGGTTGAATGGTTGGAGGAAGCTATACAAGGATCCGGGCTGCTACCACTCAATCTCCATATGCTTAGCTCACTCCGATCCGGTAGCGCTGGCGGTAGCAGCACATCGTCAGCCGCCGCACAATCGATCGGTGGTGGCGGCGTACCAGCTCCAATGATAGCACTCAGCCCAGAGCCAATTCCTGCTTCGATGCTGTCGAACCATCACCATCATCATCATCACGCGATGGCCGCCGCCCTGGTTGCCGACCATCATCCATCGTTCTTCTTCTCGACTGCGGCCGGTCCTTCGAACCATCATCACGGACCGGCCGGGGCAGGCGTTGGAGGAACGGCGGCAGCGGCTGGTGCACTGTTCGGCACCCTTCCGCTCGGATCGAACCATTCGCCCGCTAACGATGTGATACTGCTTTCGGATTCACCCGTGCTGTTTGATCTCACCAGGTACGTGTGTTCGATCGAGGCGGCGCTATTCGCTGCTAAGCTTGCGAATATAATCTGCTGCTGTCCGTGTTTTGTGGTGGTTGAACATTTCCCTGAAAACTATGCCGTATGTTGGGTTGAACTGGGAGAGTGTTTCCAAGAAAATGTTGCCACTTCAAACTAAACAATCGGCTGCCAATGGAACGCATTCGCTTTTAATCGTTGGAAAACAAAGCAAAAGGCTTCTTAAACCATCGCTGCTGTGTGATAATGTGCATTCATAACACCACTCCTGCGATAACTGCTTGAGTTCCATCCCGACGGACGCCTAATGAAGTGCGAATGAACATTTACATATCCTTCTGTGGCGCTACAGTTCTGCTGTGTGTTGTTCTACGAAGGATGCTAGTTTTCGTTACGAGTGTGCTTGAGTGCGGGCTCGAAAAAGCAAAGATAATTGAATATATAATCCTTTCACGCGTTCTAAAAGCATTATCGCTTGCTTGTGCAAGAGGAACAAGAGCAGTTGTTTATGATTTTTGAAGTGTGTGTTTTCTACAGTTAAGAATATCTTCATCGCTCATTCGTACTGCTGTCCGAAAACTTGTTACCTCCTACAAGAACACATATTAATCTGATGTTTTGGCTTCCTTTTCTCCTAGCGATGACTTCTCGGTGGAAGATTGTGACGAACGGGCCCGCATCCAGCGCGAGCTAGAAATTCGCGAAGGTGTTGACGCACCGCCCAACTTCCACCCGCGTCGTCTCATGTCCGGCGGTACGATTGCGTCCGGGCCGGCCGCAAACCATCCGATCGCGTTCTTCTATTCGCGTGACCTAATGCAACGAGGGCTGCTGATGGCGAACAAACTGATACAGCCGCTGGATGCGGCCGGTGCCTGTGCTGCGGGACGGGCCGGTTTCGGACGGTTGCGTATCCATTCGCAGGTCGATTTCATACACTGTTTGGTGCCGGACTTGCAGAAAATTACCAGCTGCAGCTTTTACTGGGGCAAAATGGACCGGTACGAGGCGGAACGGTTGCTGGAGGGCAAACCGGAGGGTACGTTCCTGTTGCGCGATTCGGCCCAGGAGGAGTTTCTGTTTTCGGTCTCGTTCCGGAAGTACAATCGGTCGTTGCACGCCCGGATCGAGCAGTTCAATCACAAGTTTAGGTAAGTCGGTGCATTGAAAACAAAGCGTTTCGATTGTTTGCTAAACATTAATCTGATTCCTTCTTTATTTGATTGTGTAGCTTCGACTCACGCGATCCGGGTGTGTTTACGGCCTCGACCGTAACGGGGCTGCTGGAACACTACAAAGACCCATCCTGTGTGATGTTTTTCGAACCGATGCTAACGTTCCCGCTGAATCGTAACTTTAGCTTCAGCCTGCAGCAACTCTGCCGGGCGGTAATCGTGAGCAATACGACGTACGACGGGATAAATGAGCTAACGCTACCAAAGTCGCTGAAGTCATACCTGAAGGAGTATCACTACCGGCAGCGGGTCCGTTTTCGGCCCATGGATGAGCATCTCTACTCCAACGCGTAGCTGCTCGATGGTGACGTTTACGATCCGGATGATGACGACGATGAGGATGATGATGATACAGTGGATGGTGATATTCGTGCTGGGAAAGAATGCAACAATGAAGCGTTGTTTCTGGAAGCAACTGGAACCGGAAGATGCAAACCAACCGCTGCAGTAGTGTTGAGATGTTTACTGAAAAGTTCTGGCACTAACCATTACTATTACGCCATTCATCCTGTCCCGATAAAGCTGGCAAAGGCAGGCAACGGATCGCTTTCGCGCACAGCTACAATACAGTGTAAAATGGTACAAAAACAATCGTTCGGACACCGGTGGCGTAAACGGTTTCATCTTCAAGGTAATGTTTTCCGAGGTAGATTGCAGCAACATCAGCACCATCCATCGGCATCATTATCGTCTTCTTCGTCTCGCTGGATGTTCGTACTAAAGCGGTTCCTTAAGCGCCGGCAAACGATAATGACTAACCACGGCGGCGCTCAGCAAAGCGAATGGTAGTGGTGACATTTTCTTTTACGGAATTTGTGTGTCAAGTTTGTTTGTTTGCGTGTGTGCTTCTCTTTCTTTGTAGCGTTTTCTTAATTAATTTAAATTCTCAAAGAAGCACAATAGAGCGACAACGATTCCTGTCGAAAATGATACACAGAGAACCTCACTTTTGTCTCCGTTTTTCCCCAAACCTAGCTGTTCGGTAGCTTTAAATTCAACCTATCCATTTACTTAAGGTGGCTGAAAACGGGCACTACAGTGTAGGGGTGTATTAGTAAATTATTTGCATTTTCATTCCATCCCTTCCTTTCTACATAGAAAAAAAACGAGTGAGAGGGCGAGACAGCAAAAAAAAACACATTCTTCTTTGTTAGTTTACCAAAACAATTAGCAACAAGCAGAGTTGTAGAGTAACCACCAGAATCAGTATTTCAAGTAGTAAATGTGTTTAGATCCAGAGTTGTACGGAACCGTTTATCGCCTTTTCCTTCTTTCTTGTCTAGCGCAAATTGTATTGTTTGTTTTGTGTAGTAGTTTGTGTTAGCAATTGTATAGAAGAGCGTATAGGAAAAGTGACAACACAACAGCAACACGTACGCGTATTTATTACAGTAGTCGTTAGTGGAAGGATTTTACATACATAAGCCAATAAGCAAAACGGACAGTTATAATATAGACAACACCACACAGACGCACACAACTATGCGTGCATTGGTGACAGGAGAAGCGAGGTTTAGCCTTATGTTTATAAGCTCCCCCTAGCCAGATTTATACTGTACAATGGATTGTTTTGTGGATTAGTTTAATGTTTAGTTGTTGCTTTCGTCGTGCGGCTCACAATGCTCACGACCGGAAGAGTTTAGTCTAAATGAAACATAAAACAAAACAGCGGGATGAGTAGCTGAAAATGAGGAAGCGAGAGAGAGAGTGTGAATGTGTGTTGTTAGAAAGAACTGAACAGAAAAAGATGGATGATTTTCTCACTGTACACATTATACGAACTTTTAATAACACTCATATTGAATGAACCTGAGCAAACATTAAAAAAGGTGGTAGATAACGTGTGTCACTCAACAATCTCTAGACGGAAAATAGGGAGAGCCACTTACACCTGTTCATCAAAAATACTGTTCGGAATGATTTACACTATAGCAACGAGCGGGACGTTTTGGCTGACCTGCGAAGGGAAGGCGGGAAGAGGCCTTGTGAAGTCACTTAGTGAAATGTGGATGTGGTAACAAAGCTGTTCAAGCAACACTGAAACAATTGCCACACTAAACAAAAACAAGCAACAAAAACATGATGGTCTAAATACGAGTCTGAATCAAACTTTAATGCTAGTGCTGTGCGTTTAATATTTTTTCCCCGTTTGGATAAGAATGTTTGTGTGAGTCGGGAGGGGGGGAAGATGAAAAAGAAAAGGCACGACGAAAGACGGTCTAAATTATGGTATTACATGTAGATAATTTTGTGTTGGTGGCTTTAAAATTGTACAGTAGAGGAGGACGGAAGTACAGGATACGATGAGGAAAGCAATCAAATTTTAAGCGGAGCATGATTACGAGTTTAACGCAGGTTTAATTATAGAAAATGAAGTAGCAAATATATTATAGTCCACAAGCATGCACACAACTGTGTGCGCGTGTGCGTGGATATGCAGTAGAAATAGTAGAGTATAGCGATAACTCAGACTTAGATTATTATCAATAATATACTATTTTTATTATTGTGTATCCTTAATAATATTATTGGCATCATCAAGATTACACACTATAGCGGTTAAATTGGATTCTGCCAGACAGAAGAACAAATAAAAAATAAAACTGAACCACAGATACGATTCACAACGCAACAAACGGTGTGTGTTGGCGGTTGGGGTTTCTCTGCTGCGATGGTTTGATTTTGATGGAAAAGAAAAGACGAAAGATTGAGCCAGTAATTAGCATTTCTCGGATAGTTAGTTCTGCTTAATCGGGGTACGTTTCCCGGTAGATTGTGAATTGCTTTGGGTGTTTGGGGCTGCTTGTAGTGTGATCCCCCCCCACCGTTCGGGAGGGTTAAGTTTAGACTTTTCCCTGTGCTGTGCGGACTAGTGATGTGCGCTCCGGAGTGCACCCACGGAACTAACGGCTCCGGAGTCGGCTCAGAACCAACGGCTCCGGAGCCGGCTCCGAACTAACGACTCCGGAGCCGGCTCCGGAACCGGTTCCGAAAATTATTGGAACCGGTCGGAGCCGGCTTCGGCTCCGGAGCCGTTTTTCTCATCACTAGTGCGGACCAAAAGACTCTACCGAACGAAACGCCGGGGTACGTTTCGCAGAAAGGGAAGTTTTACTGCTTCGGGGTGGTTGCGCTACTGTAATCGCACAACCGTGTGTATCCGTAGGCACACCCCCCACACGCGAAGGCACACTCTTTTACGTTTTATTATTTCAAATCAAGTTGATGCAAACAAAGCGAGCGAGAACGAGAGAGAGAGAGAGACAGAAAACATCGTAATTGGAGAGCCATTCTTGGAAGGGTGCCTGTAGAAAAGAAGAAATGAAATTCCCTCGGTAGCGAGAAAACAATTGCTGAGCTGTGGAACAAAAAGCTTATCATAAAGCAGAAAGATGAATAATTATATTAGCAAAGGTTACTCAAAACTTCAGAATGCGGGGCCCGGATTTGGGTGAAGGAGGTTGAACCCCGTCGCGGCTGCTGCTGCTGCGGCTTCCTGGTAGTGCCCGGTGGTTCGTTCGAGTTGCGAGAATGGATCGATCTGTAACACATTTTGACATTTTCCCAACAAAAGCTGTTGTGAGCAGCATGGCCTTAAAAGCTTCCACTGAACAACAGGCGTTCAGTAAGTAATAGTAATGGTTTGGTTATTGGCACTTTTTCATAACCTCGATTAGGATGAATAATCTGTTTCGCAGAATGTGTACATTAGTTTTATGATGAATCGATCACATTTATGTACCTAAAACAATTTGATTCAATTCAACTAACTTCAAAATGCAAAGAAAATCTGTTCAAATGAAACACGAAGCGTTGCATGAAATGTTGATGCATGCGAATAGTCTACATTTAGGCGCATAACTAGAAAACGCACCAATCGCATCAAACGCAGCGGTTTTTATTCGTTAGTTCGATTTTAAATCGTTTTTTAAACAATATTTAATTAAAATGCTTATCTTTATCCTATAAACTAGGGGTAAGGAATGATAGGAAGTGTCTTTTCAAAGCAAAATTAAAGCAACAGGAACAAAACTAACCCCATTTGTTACCTGACTGTTCTAGCCTTTGCTTTCAACGCTAGTTTCCGGTTACCAGAGACACGCGAATCATCAACGTTTGGACGTCATGCCCTCGCGTAGATCGAGCAAACGTAGTGATGGATTGTTTTGAGTACGTCAAGTCAAAAATAGGGACAGCCTTACCGTTGCTGTCATTAGCAGGATGAATCATATCCGTACGCACAACAAATACGTAAGCAATGTTCAGTCATCTGCTCTTCTTGGGATGTATCTTCAGATAAAAAACAAGCTGTTAAAGGATTACGATTGTTCGGAACTTTATGTTCATCTTCGTTTTTTGCTTGTTGACGGTGCGGTTCCAGTAGATCGCTTTCCTTAATTCGCTCGAAAGCAGATGGAAAATTGAGACCGTGAAGAGGATGACGTTTTAATGTTCGATCTCCTTCACACATCAGCACGTGGTATGTCCTCTCGTTTCTGGGAACGATGCTATAAATTTATCCACCTTCGGAAGCCTTTTCACTGGTGTTAATGTTACCCCTAAAACGTAACAAATTTAACTTTGTTTCTTTTTTTACACACCACCAGTAACGAGTTATTAAATTATTTCTCCCCAAATTGAAACACCTCCTGCGTTTGATTGATGGTGACAAGGGTGTTGTTTACAAGCTAACTGGAAAGCCATTAAGAAGATCGATTCACAAACCGCATTTTGTTGGGTTTGTTTTTGTTTGATGAATATTTTGTAACCTCCTAAGCGCGTGCCACTTGCAACAAAACGTTCCAAATCCCTTTCTGTCTCTCACACAAGACTCACTAGTGATTGCCGTAGCCAATTTATGCATCAACAGGTGTGTTTGCGTGCGCCATGACACATCGTAGCGTTTGAGCGTTGATTGGTTTGCTTAAATGTGGCGGTTGGCGGTTGATATTTGTTGAAATTATGCCATCCGCTCGTGCTCGTGGTCGGGTACGCGGCGTGGATGTGTTGCCAAAGCGCACGCGAGGACCCTTCATTAATGATTTATGTTGTGCGGCAGGGAAAGCGGTGAAGCATAAGAAAGCGCGGGATTCTAAGTAAGCCGGTCCGGGGTGAATCTTTCTGGCGTGCATAATTGTCACAGCTGGATGGAAGAGGAGTTGACTGTGTGGCTTCGAAGCAGGTGTTGCCCGGTTGGAGTTGGGTTGGTTCGGGGAGTTTTGAAGGTATTTTTTATGTTTTTAAATCATTTTAACCTATTATCAGTGTCGCATCACATCTGTTTAATACTCTTTTAACGAAAAAAGATTTTTAAACTCTAAGAAAAATATTGTTTTTAAAGTTTTTTTTATGGAAAAAGAATTGATAGTTCCCCTAAAAATCGTTTAAAAACAATATTTCAAAAAGTATTTAACCAAAATTAATTTAAAACAGCTAACATTCCCATAAACCTCACCACTCAGCCACGTGCTGGAAGCGTGAACATGTCCAACAGTATGTCCGAACTGCCTTAACTTCAACACGTTTTACCGGTGCACTAACGGCGACACTTGGCAGATGGCACTCGAGCCGACATTAATTAAGCTACTAGAACGCGACAGTGCGGCAGCTACCCGCGACACCGACTACACATATTGCACCAATATCGACCGAATCTGTTGGTCGATTTGGCGCCAGGTGTGGTTTCGCCACGATTCGCCACAACACGGAAGGAAATGTCAATTTCCACCACGGGCCTGCCGTGGTGGTGGACGTTGAGTAATGGTTTCTAATTGAGCATCGAGAATTTGACGGATGGGGCACGTTCGTGGTGCGAATCATCCGATCGCGACGACGCTCAAGGTGTGCTTTTGATTGCCACACGGTTGGCCGATTGGATGCAACATTGCGCTGCTAGTAATGTTGCAAATTAATGGGTGGAATTTAATTATAGAAATATTTATTATAAGTAAAAGATTAAACTTCGGTTCGAGCACGTGGTCACGAAAACGACCAGGCGTCTCCATTAGTGTTTGAATACTTAATAAATGATTTATTTTGTTCGTGTGAAAAGGGCAACGAACATTTTTTATGGTTTTCCCTCTCCCTCTCGATTGGAGCTGCTTCCGTGCCCCTCTTTCTACGTTCCCAAAAGTTATAGTTCTATGCTCTAGAATACAGCGCGACACCGATACAAAACAACCGTACGTACCGTACACCCTACAGCAAACGTGGCGCTGGGCCTGGGAAATGTTATTGTTAGATTTACTGCGAGGTATTGTTGGGCAATGGGTGGTCGGCCGGCAGCAGCAGCTGCAAACGGGAAGGTGTCGTTTTGGGCCTGGGATCGGCGGCCTTTGCTGCTGCCGCGCTCTCTATCTATCCTTCTCTGCTGCCCGTGTGGATTTCCATTTCGGTTAACTGATAAATCTTTGCTCGGCTTTGGCGCCCCGAATTATTGTCCAACGCGGGCGCTCTCCGTCGCGGTCCACGTTCGTCCGCGCACGTTCTCTTGCGCCTCCCGATATGACTCGGGTGACCGGGTTGGCTTAGCTAACGCTATGGGAGCATGTTGCTGGCGCTACTAGCAGCACGGCGATCGGACCGGTCCGGTTCAATCAGACAGATGGCTTCTGTACTAAGCTAATCTACAACTATATCAATGTTTGAATTTTTGTTATACCCTTAATCAAAAGAGAATTCGATTTCCTTGACAAGGGTTGTTTGTGTATCAGAACAGATTGAAGCAAAAAGAGGTAAAGTGTCATTTTAGTTACTAAGATACTAACACAATTGTCTACTGTGATAGTTTTTAGTTTTTATAGTAAAGAAAAGTGCTACCAGAGCTGTATATTTAATAGGAAAATGAATACAAAAACGTTTTAGTTGGCAGATACTAATTAATCATTCTCTACAGAACAGAGCCGTGTAACAATGTTGTGCCGTACTCTCGCACACACACAAAACGCTACATTGCAAACTGTCATACCATGTCATAACGCTAGCCTTCAGCTTCATGTTCACCATCGTGCGTTGGTCCGCTGATGAGCGCATAAAATATAATGTGCGATGGCAAATTTTATGGCCCATTGTGCATTTTTGTGTTTTTTATACGGTTGTGGCTCATAAATATTGTGCTACTGGGTGGCGTTTGCATGGCTGTAGACGTGCTATAAAGAAGATGGACCACCCAGCATATGGTTCCGTACGATCGTTTTATAGCAACTACTAAGATCGCGACTTAAGGAGATATGAGGGAATGGTTTATAATTATTTAAAGTTAATTAAAAATTGTTTGTTTTAAAATATTGACAGAAGAACCCTTTTTAATCACATTAAACTGGTCGTTAAAAAAACAAACAATTAAAAACGAAAGTCATCCACAAACACTAACCGCTGCCAAGTGCAATATAGCTGTCAGTATTGCATCTATCCTTCTTAATGATAGCACGACTAATATGCACACCAACCAAAACTGCAAGAAAAAAGCTGCAAAATACCACTCATCACTAGCTGTGAACATTCTCGCGAGCGTGCGATACCTTCCACACGCTATCCTGTGCGATTTGTCAATTGTCCACATTCCTGGCGTTTGGGGAAGAATCTCCCAGAATCTGCCGGTCTGTTGGTCCGGTGCCAACACAAAACGCTTCTCGGCTAGGCTTCGTTGTAGACACTGCCCTATTAGTGTAATGCAGATGATGTTTTTTTGTATGCATTACATGCAAACACTCGGTGGAAACAAAACGAAACGAGAAAACCGGTGTTTTCCTACCGATTTCCTCTTCGTTACTAATTAAAACTCTCCCGGCCCAGCAGCTTCTGTCGCATCTGTAGCTAAATTTGTTTTTTTTTCTGTTTTCTTCAACGCTTCACTGGTTTTCTGTTTGCGTACGATGCAACAGGGCAACAAGAACACCGTGGCGCCCGCGGAGAAGATCGTTTGATGAGGCGAAAGAAAAAAAAAGCGGGGAAAAAGTAAGAAAGAAATCAAACCGACTGACGGCTGTTACTGGTGTGCGATTTATTAATGTTTTCCAAAACACAAACGACATAATCAAGTCGGCTCGGCCGCGGGCAACACGGGCACACATCTGTGCTGTGCGTTTAAATTGGTTCTTCTCGTGCTGTCGGTTGCCGTCTCGCTGGTGTATCTTCTTGTGACTTGCCTGCTACAGGCTACCGGCCGACTAGTGCTAACATCATCGATCATCGTTTTATGGGTGACGGAAACATCGTAGAAGCGTGTTCGTGGTACAATGTTGCTGGGATGGGGATGATACGGATCTTCGGGATGGTTGAGAAGGGAACTGAAAGCCTTACAAAGTGTTACAACATTGTGGATTAGTTAGCGAGCTTAAGAGAGACACAAAAAAAACTGTCGTTTAACACTTTATCAATGCTTTTTGGGGGATGAATGTTTACTAAAAGTAATTGAATAATTGAGAACAATTTGCGTTGATCAGCGAAGATCATTAGTTAGAAAACGAAGATTAAATGAAATAAAATTAAAGGTAAGTTTGAGACTATTTTTTTCATATCTATTTAACTTTCCTAATTGTATATGAAGAATATAAAAATATTCCATAACAAACAGAAATTCTTCTTGGAAAGAAATTAAAACAAATGAAAAAAGAATAAGAGAAAAACTTATAAAAATGCTTAAATATAATTTTAAAAAAGTATAAAACGTAAATGATTAAATAGAAAACAAAAAACACAATAGTAATGAGCATCAAAGAATAAAAGAACTAACAATAATACAAAATTCTCATAAAAATTGGTCTTAAGAGTGGCAAAACAAAACGAAACAACGGAAAACACAACAAACAAACGAAAAAATAAGTATATAATGGAGGAACCAGAAAGATAATAGAAAAAAGAAGGAAATAGAATAGAAAAAAAACATCTTAAACTGTTATAAACTCACATGATAGAAAAAAGCGTAAAACAATATATACAAAATTGTTCTTTAAGATTAATTAGTAAATTAGTTTTTATGTAACTTATGGCTTTCACATTATTAAATGTATAGGGAAGCTATAGAAACAAGGAAAGAGAGATCTACATAGAAATAAAATCTTAAAAGAAAAAAAAAGGAAAATGTTGTCAAAGTATGATAAAAACTATTAAAAAAGGAAGAAACAAAACCTAAAATAATTCAAATTTTTAGTAGTCTTTGAGAGAAAACGTTCTATTGTACACAGAAAAAGCTATAAAATACTAGTTCCTAATTAGGATAAACTAATCGAACTTGATAAAAATAGTTTGGACAAGCATTTCTACCCGAGCGTTTGGCAACACTGCCCTAATAGTTCTGCGCCAACCTTGTCCCATTTTCTAGCGCTTCACTCGAAAGCCACACACATCAAACAGCAAATGTCGACCATCTATTGACATGTTTTTACATTTCCACTGATTCCACTCTCGCTACTCCTCGGGTGTGACTTGACGTGGGAAGCCCGGTCACGTGTGTGTGAGAACCAGAGCCAGCGGTTGTCTAGCGATAGTAAATGCGATGTTAATTATCACACCTCGTCACTCATCGGGCGGCGTGGAAAAGCGTGGTTCAAAAACGTTCGGGAAACAGCCCGAAACGTCACCCTCACTGACAGACATCCGATAATGCACGGGTCCGATTGAAGGCCCTTCCGTAAAGGTTAGATATTTATGTTTTTCCCCTGTCCGAACACACTTTTTTTTTTCGTTTGCATGCCTCAACTACTTCACGAGGAAATTCAAACCACTCTTGGGTTTTGTGGTATGGTGATCTCTGAAGAAGCCGGTTTGGCCTCGTAAAGTCGATGAGAAAATTGATCTTAAAATAAATCATCATACGGGATCGAGTCGATCGGCTGTATCGAGCGAGGAAGTCAAAATCCGCCGCCAGCAGTCGGTAATGGAACTGAAGCAGCTTCCAGGAGCAGCATCGTACGTGAAGTATTTTAATTGCGAAAAGAAACGAATTGCGTGCCAACGGAATTCCTCTATCTCAAGAAGCGGCACCATACCGATCATGTCATAGGACGCGTGTGCATTACAACGCGTGCCCTTACACGTACCGCGCTCGGGGGTTTGCGCATTTGATCTTTTGGCCTACGCAAACAGTGTGCAGCTGCCATCGAACGCGCAGCAAACAGCTGAGCGATATTTTAGCTGCGAGCTGTGCGAATCGTTCCCGGCGGAAGGTTTGTGTATTTTTTTTTTCCCGTGCCGGTTTTGTTTTGCCACTCTTAAGACCAATTTTTATGAGAATTTTGTATTATTGTTAGTTCTTTTATTCTTTGATGCTCATTACTATGCAGAAACACGGTATGACATACACGGGCACATGCTGGGCCTGGGCCTGGCGACTAATTATGTGCTGAAAGATAAACAACATCGAGTTGTTGAGTGTAATTATACGTAAGACAAGGGAATGGAGCTAGTAAAAATGCGTTCTTTAGACGGTTCAATTTCGGTGAAAGATAAATTAATTACACTAAACGACAAGGATGAACAGTTTGCGTTTAGGAAATGGTTGATTATGCATCGGTAATCGGGCTTGCATCGGTAAGTTGGGGTGATATTCGCAACGAGAAAATTTGAAGAATTGATCGGGTCTATGGCTTCTAATAAAGCTTGTCACAGAGAGATTAAGCTAACCGGACTGTTAGACAAAAGGATTGTTTGAAAGCTATACTTAATTACATTAATTCTTCATCAGCACCTCATCAAGACCAAAATTTACAATATACATTTGCTAATACAAGTTGTGGATATTTTTTCGTACATGCGAAACCCCTGCAAGTGCAGAAATACTTAGAGATTTGTGACAATTGTACGGTTTTGTAGCAACCCTG
>KZ061560.1:545735-558350 GCA_002091835.1 Anopheles maculatus
CAAATTTTTAGTAGTCTTTGAGAGAAAACGTTCTATTGTACACAGAAAAAGCTATAAAATACTAGTTCCTAATTAGGATAAACTAATCGAACTTGATAAAAATAGTTTGGACAAGCATTTCTACCCGAGCGTTTGGCAACACTGCCCTAATAGTTCTGCGCCAACCTTGTCCCATTTTCTATCGCTTCACTCGAAAGCCACACACATCAAACAGCAAATGTCGACCATCTATTGACATGTTTTTACATTTCCACTGATTCCACTCTCGCTACTCCTCGCGGGTGTGACTTGACGAGGGAAGCCGTGGTCACGTGCGTGTGTGAGAGAACCAGAGCCAGCGGTTGTCTAGCGATAGTAAATGCGATGTTAATTATCACACCTCGTCACTCATCGGGCGGCGTGGAAAAGCGTGGTTCAAAAACGTTCGGGAAACAGCCCGAAACGTCACCCTCACTGACAGACATCCGATAATGCACGGGTCCGATTGAAGGCCCTTCCGTAAAGGTTAGATATTTATGTTTTTCCCCTGTCCGAACACTTTTTTCGTTTGCGTGCCACAACTACTTCACGAGGAAATTTAAACCACTCTTGGGTTTTGTGGTATGGTGATCTCTGAAGAAGCCGGTTTGGCCTCGTAAAGTCGATGAGAAAATTGATCTTAAAATAAATCATCATACGGGATCGAGTCGATCGGCTGTATCGAGCGAGGAAGTCAAAATCCGCCGCCAGCAGTCGGTAATGGAACTGAAGCAGCTTCCAGGAGCAGCATCGTACGTGAAGTATTTTAATTGCGAAAAGAAACGAATTGCGTGCCAACGGAATTCCTCTATCTCAAGAAGCGGCACCATACCGATCATGTCATAGGACGCGTGTGCATTACAACGCGTGCCCTTACACGTACCGCGCTCGGGGGTTTGCGCATTTGATCTTTTGGCCTACGCAAACAGTGTGCAGCTGCCATCGAACGCGCAGCAAACAGCTGAGCGATATTTTAGCTGCGAGCTGTGCGAATCGTTCCCGGCGGAAGGTTTGTGTATTTTTTTTCCCCTGCCGGTTTTGTTTTTCCTATCGCCATTTCCGTTTTCTTTTCCTTCTACAAGATGTACTGTCTCGTACTAAACGGTGCACGGATGAACGGTGCGGATGTGCGGCAATTACGGCAGAAACACGGTATGACATACACGGGCACATGCTGGGCCTGGGCCTGGCGACTAATTATGTGCTGAAAGATAAACAACATCGAGTTGTTGAGTGTAATTATACGTAAGACAAGGGAATGGAGCTAGGAAAAATGCGTTCTTTAGACGGTTCAATTTCGGTGAAAGATAAATTAATTACACTAAACGATAAGGATGGACAGTTTGCGTTTAGGCAATGGATGTATGTATATGAATGGCTTGCATCGATAATTTAGGATGATATTCGCAACGAGAAGATTTAAAGAAGAGAAGAATTGATCGGGTCTATGGCTTCCAATAAAGCTTGTCACAGAGAGATTAAGCTAACCGGACTGTTAGACAAAAGGATTGTTTGAAAGCTATACTTAATTACATTAATTCTTCATCAGCACCTCATCAAGACCAAAATTTACAATATACATTTGCTAATACAAGTTGTGGATATTTTTTCGTACATGCGAAACCCCTGCAAGTGCAGAAATACTTAGAGATTTGTGACAATTGTACGGTTTTGTAGCAACCCTGGAACTATAGAGCTCCTAGACAATTGTAAGGCTCTGTAGTAATTGACAGAAGCTTTAAGCTAGCTTAAAATTCTTCATCATGGCCCTTTCTGAAGACTAGAGTTTATACTTTCTCTACTCAAAATACTGAATATGTTACATGAGAGTCCCTGCAAGTGAAGACATACTAAGAGCTCCTTGACAATTATAAGGTTCTGTAGCAACTGACAGAACGACTAAGTAAGAGGATTTACAACTTACTTTCTCTACACGCAATGCTGAATTTTTGTTTCGTACAAACGACATCCTGCAAGTGAGGATTCGTCTGGTATATAAGATAACGACGTCGGTCTTCACACGGCAGGACCGGGGTTCGAATCCCGACGGACCGCCGCACCAAGTCAAAGAAAGCTAGAAATAGCAGGCCAAGATCTAAAGAGGTTGTAGTGCCCCAGAGAAGAAGAAGAAGACATCCTGCAGGTACAGTAATACTAACAACAATTGTAAGATTCTGTGGCAACTTGACAGATGGAGCATATCATCTACATATTCTGGGAAATAGGATATCAATGATAAGAACTAGAATCTTAAAGCACTAACTCTTGGACTTTATACTACTGAAATACAACCAAAATCAACATTAATTTATATTCCTATGAAACAAATAGTAACACTGCCACCTTTTTCTATCCGTCACTGTGCGTTACAGCATCACTAACGCACACCGATAGGGTGGTTTTCATCTAGCCAGAATGTTTGGCTCAAAATATCATCGGCATCGTCTCAACTCTCAACCGAACTAATCCCTACGTCTTCGTGAGGCTAACACATGCTCATCTACGCGCATTTCATCGGTGTACTGAACCAGACACATTTTCGTTTTCCCGTAACGGCCAATAACTGTTCTATAAATCTTCCGAAAAATGAGTTACTCCTAGAGTCGCAAGGGACGATGGAGACGAAATTCGTTAGACTCTGGGATTATTGAAGAACGTGACAACAAGAAAAAAATGAAGACGTTTCTGTACGCTTTAGAGGATTTGTAAGATGACGAGCCTGGCGAGAAGGTGTCGAAAGAGGCGACGAGATTTACATAAAAACATACATAACGTTAAACACACCGTCCGAATGTTCACACGCGCCGTACAACGTGTGTGACTTACGCGACTCGCTCTCTGCTCTTGCTTTTTGTGCTTGCGTCAAAACCTACGGCCAAAAGACTTGAAGAATGAGCAGCAATCATCTTATCTTGACCTTATCGCGTCGCTTGGTAATGGTGGTGGCGCGAGAGGGATCTAGCACCTGGACACACCTGCACACCAGAAGACGCCGGGTACTATTGTCGGCGTGTGAGCGTGTGAATAGAAATCAAAACAACATCAACGGGTTTTGGTGACGTGCCCCCGTACGTCATACTCACCCTGTTAAGTCCCGCCGACGGAAGGTGTGAAACGTTGGTTGGTATCTAAAAATATTCGTTAGTTTTCTTGTGCGAGCGAGGTTTTTCGTTGTTGTATTCTGCCAGTGAGTGTGTATTACGTGTAGTCGCGAGTGCTTCTTCTTCGTTGGACATCATCGCCCGGTTAAACATCGCTGGTGGAACATTGCCGACGGCGCATATAAGACTGGCAGGCTGCCAGTGTCCGTTTCATAATCGTTGATCATCACAAATCAGCTTCAAATATTGCGATAGCCAAAATACGTTACTTTACACGGTAAAACTTACATATTTTGCTATCGATTTTTGGGTTTGTCTTCAGCAGTAGAGAATTAAATTTCCTTGCTGGAGCGTTTTGGCTATGGCGAAGTATTAAAGGGGCCACATTTATTGTTTCTATGATTCAGAAATTGATATTATATATAAAAAGAAATCCTCAATTATTGTTAGCCAATATTTAATTCTATAAAATCATAATACTATAATAAAATATGTTTAAAATCAGCAATAAAAGCCATTCTGCCTATTGCTTAGTCGAGAGCGCCACCTTTATGTCAAAGTTAGAACTAAGCTGCTTCACACAGCTTTTGGCGAAGCCTTACAACAGTATCAAGGATTGAAAATGCAATGAACCGTCGTAGAGCTCGCTTGTTTCACAATGCACAGTGGGTATATTCGAACAAATGTTGGGTTTAATTTACAGTGCCAGTGTCCGTTTCATAATCGTTGATCATCACAAATCAGCTTCAAATATTGCGATAGCCAAAATACGTTACTTTACACGGTAAAACTTACATATTTTGCTATCGATTTTTGGGTTTGTCTTCAGCAGTAGAGAATTAAATTTCCTTGCTGGAGCGTTTTGGCTATGGCGAAGTATTAAAGGGGCCACATTTATTGTTTCTATGATTCAGAAATTGATATTATATATAAAAAGAAATCCTCAATTATTGTTAGCCAATATTTAATTCTATAAAATCATAATACTATAATAAAATATGTTTAAAATCAGCAATAAAAGCCATTCTGCCTATTGCTTAGTCGAGAGCGCCACCTTTATGTCAAAGTTAGAACTAAGCTGCTTCACACAGCTTTTGGCGAAGCCTTACAACAGTATCAAGGATTGAAAATGCAATGAACCGTCGTAGAGCTCGCTTGTTTCACAATGCACAGTGGGTATATTCGAACAAATGTTGGGTTTAATTTACAGTGCCACAAAAATATGTTTTATCATCAGTTTTTCTAGAAAATTTTTTTTAAAATTATTTTCTGGAACATACAAAGGTACTAAATCAAAGTGCGTAATACGATTAAACAAACCCAATACTAATTTTCTTTTTGGGAATACTACAATGATTTGAAAAGACATTTATGAATGTTATAAGAGGACGTAATTACATTAAAGTAAGTAGAGGAATTACATTAAAAGCACAATTCTCCATGTATCAAAATTATGCAAATAGCATTACAATCATACTGTTACTTAATGTAATGGAAATCATCTTTAAACTACGAGAAATTGGCATTATTTTTTGAAGTATTTCGACCACATTTTACCACAATTACAAGGTTTCTTTTTTCATAAATGAATAACTTTAAGTGGGATACCTCGGGGCAGTGGATTTCTTCACCACAATGTAATCCAAACATTCTACAGAAACGTAGCTTTTTAAGGATATTAAAGTCTATGAAATTGAATGACATTATGTCAAACTGGACATTCTAATACAGGTTTTGTACAGTGCAAAGATTAATTCTATTGAGCTGGAACTGACGATTTCGACTAATAGTCGATTAATAATAAATCTTCTTCTCCTTCTTTGCTGGCCTGCTCCTACGGAGCACATCTTGTAGACAGGGCCTGGCGTCCAATTAGTTTCCAGGAAACTCGGTCCATGGCTGCATTCCTCCACCCCCGGCTGCATCCGATATCCCTCAGGTCTGACTCCACTTGATCCAGCCAACGAGCTCTCCTCTACGCCTCGTGCCGAATGGGTCGCTGACGAGCGCTTTCCTGGCAGGGTATGAGTCCGACATCCTCATCACGTGACCCAACCAGCGTATCCTTAAGGCTTTGGCAACCGTCAGGATGTCTGCATCGTCAAACAGCTCAGCTAGCTCGTGGTTCATTCTCCTTCTCCACACGCCCTGCTCGCACACACCGCCAAAGATAGTCCGTAGCACCCGTCCTTCGAAAATGGCGAGTGCATTGGCGTCCTCTGCCAGCATAGTCCAGGACTCGTGCTCGTAGAGGACTACCGGCCACATAAGTGTGAAATATATGGCGCATTTCGTGCGATGTTGGAGTCTTCTGGATCTTAGGAGTTTATGGAGCCCATAGTAGGCACGATTCCCCTGAAAAATGCGCCTTCGGATTTCAAAATTGCAAAACTCCTCTACTACCTCGAGATCGTCGCCGTCGACCAATACTCTGCTTCCGAGTCGTGGTCTATCGCGGTCAGAGCCACTGGCAAGCAGGTACTATGTCTTCGTCGCATTGATCCTCAATATAATCCTATCGGCCTCGCGTTTCAGTCGGGTGTACGCTTCGCACACCGCCGCAGATGTTCGCCCGATGATGTCGATGTCATCCGCGAAGCCAAGGAATTGGAGAGACCGGGTGAAAATCGTGCCCCGGATGTCGAAGCCCGCGCTTCGCATGACACCTTCCAGAGCGATGTTGAACAGCAAACAGGAGAGTCCGTCCCCTTGCCTCAGTCCCCTATGAGATTCGAACGATTCCGACAGCATGTTCGACACTCTCACCTTGCACTGCACACCGTCCATTGTAGCCCTCAACAGCCGTACCAGCTTCGCAGGGAATCCGTATTGCCGCATGATGTACCATAGCTCGGTACGATCTATGGTGTCGTAGGCTGCCTTCTGGTGATCTGGTGCTCCCGGCACTTCTGGAGGATCTGCCGTAGAGTGAAGATTTGGTCGGTAGTGGATTTCCCTCCAACAAATACAGCTTGGTAGCTCCCGAGGAAATCTGTAGCAGGGGGCGCAAGTCTGCAGAAGAGTATTCGGGACAGGATCTTGTAGGCAGCATTCAGGACTGTGATGGCTCGGAAGTTAGCACAGTCCAGTCTGTCACCCTTTTTGTACACTGGGTGAATAACACCCAAAGCACATTCCATCAATTGCAACTAATTAGTCACTTCCTAATCGTATTTCTACACACGCAACACACGCACACGAAGCTACACTTGTTTCGGTGCGAAGGAAATCCTAACGCGTGAAACATTCTCAATTAACAACCATATTCTACCGAACCTTTGGGTTCAGCTAACGAACTTACACCGTGTCTTCCATTTCCGGTCGGAAGTTTTCTAATTTTCTTCCCATTCTAACCGTCGACAGTGGCCAAAAATCAAGTGCACCAGAAACCCCTTTCTAGGGCGTGCTCTGGTGTGAAAAACAAACGAAAACAAATTGAATGCCTAAATGCCCGGCATTCCCCAGGGTGAAGTAATAAAGTTTTGTGCGATTTCAAACCGTGACACAGCGGGAAGGATTCTGGTGCTTTGGTGCCAAATGTTTAGGAGGGTTATACATGACGCCAGTAAGAAGAATCGCCTGAAAACAAATGACAAAAAAAATACGTTGGATGCTACAAGGTTAAAGGAACATTCTGCATCGTCCCCGTACGACGTACGAAACCGGAAACGGAACAATTTTCCAGAGTCAATTTGCAAACGTTAAGGGGAGGTGCGTGTACGCGTCAATTAGATTTCCGTCCCCATTTTTTCAACCGGCATGTTCGCATTTTATTGCCAAGAAAGTTTAAAAATACATTGCCCACAGGCAAAACAGGCCCCTTTGCAGCAAAGTTTTTGCCTGGTCGGATTTTCCAACCTGTTGCGCGTTCGGTTGGATTATCGCCGAAGCGGGAGGATAACAATCGTTTGCGCGAATGTATTGTTCGGCGAGCCGACGACAGCCTACCTCGGTTTTACTCGGTTGCAAGAAAATTCCGGCATTGTTCTGGCGCCAAAAGTGATTTCAATGCAATGAAGGGAAAGGATGCTGACACATGGCACAGGAAAATCATTTTCTTTTCTCCTAACACACATACACTTTCGAAAGACGTGATGCGAATTTTAATGAGCAATATCGGGCTGTGGCTTTGTGGGATGACAAATCTGTTGAAAAGTGTAAAGAAAACTGTTTTGCCCGAAAGAAACGAGAACAATTTTCATGAAATTAATTTTCAGCTCTGAAAAGACCGGTGAGATTTGTGCTCCGTTTTGGTCGGTACGGTCGGTAATCCATCTTTTGTTACTCCCGTTTCTATCACAGACGACCTTCATTAACACGTGTTTCTTGCTTTGCTGCGAAGGAAACTTGAGTGCCTTTAGGGGTGACAGAGTTCGAGTGAATGGAAACTGTTTTTCTTTCACGACAGGTGGAAACAAATGGACGGGAGCGGCTGCTTCTTAAGCTGTGGGATTCTGTAATCCGCTTGTATGTTTATGGCACCCTCCGTTTGTGGGGTTGAATGTGAAATGGAAGCGAGTGAGCTCTGTGGTAGTGATTTAGTGGACTGTTGTAGTGCTTCATGATATTTACAGTGCTTGACAAAGCTATAAAACTACTAGAACTTTTTGCGATTTTTGAATATATTTTTATAATACTTTCGATATCTGTATGATGAGGTTCTTTTAACATAACTACACGAATTGTTACGAAAATTTTACTCTCATGTGTGTTCAAATATCACTTGACAAAGCAGAACTTAATATCCATAGAAAAGAAACAAATGGCAGATTAAAAAAAAGGCATTTATCAAAATATTAAATGAAAAATAGGACTGTATGAAGCAATAAGTTCAGAAAAATATGTGAATAGCATCAAATGTCTCGTAAATATCGATATCGGAACAACAAATCAGGATATACAGTTAAATTAGCAAATAATTACTGTGATTGGAGTTTATGATGACCTAAGCCAAATTTTTTGTGTGTGTTTTAATGTATTGTGAGCTATATGCTGCTAGTTCTCCATACAAAACTGATGAGCAAAATTTACTTTTATTTGAGTAAAATCCGAAAAATTAGATTAGAGATTTGATAATAAAAAGATTTTATAGAAAAAATAACTTTGAGATAGTATATAATGTCTAGATGTCCATTTTATAGTGCTACACAGTCTTGCGCTCTAATTTCTCTAATTTTCTAAGTTATGGCACCTATTTTCTGACAAAAATATTGTAAGTTTGTGACGCGCTTAGCAACCCAACTGTCAAAATAGTATGCCAATTATCATACCCTTCTCAGGCCTCAAATTTTTAAACTTTCAAGCTTATGTTATCAAAGTATCATCCTAGTTTTGCTTAAGAAACGTTCCCAAACAATCCGAGATTTGTGGTTGAGAATTGCAATCTCTCCAAAATGGCAACCGATCAACAATCAATTGACGGCGAGAATTTAGAATGTTTTGTTAATAAAGTTGTTTTGATAGATTCTCTGCTTTAGGTTGCATTTCTTGCAAAAATAGCAATATTAGTCTCTACAAAACACTACAAAATTTTACTCTAAAACTGCAGCCTGTCTGGGAGCATTAGGCTAGGATTAAGTTCACCACGAAGAACTTAACCATCGCTTACGAACGAGTGCTTTTTTCTATCTATCTATCTTCTAATTCACTCAAACAAGTCTATATCTAAGGATAGCATTATAAAGTTCTGTTATCATCCATCTTTGAAAGAATTTTATAATATTGAAAAAAAACGATCTTACATTTATGTTACGCACTGTATTATTAATTATTTCTTGCGTTTGAAATTTATTTTTGGATTTTGTTTTATAATTGATATCAAATGACTTTTTACAGTAAACTATTTTTTTTAAATCAGCTAACAAGTTATTTAAAATATGCATAAACATTATTCCATCGTGTGCCTTCAATCACTGACCGCAAAGAATTATCTTGCATATTCTTGTGTAATCCATCTAGTAATCCGTCTCTTCCCTACTGTGGTAAAAGTTTCTAGCAAGAGTCAACGCGACAATAGAGTCAAGCAACACACCCCATTCATATTGTAACCATTGAGCTCATTCATACCAACAGTAGAAGCACACCATTCATTCATACAAAGGCATGGCTTCCTTTGCCTTCGACTGTATGCCCAAAACACAGATTTGCTTCCTTTCCGTGGCGTCACTAAGGATGGGAAAATGGGAAAATTTGTCGCATACAGTAAGCAGTATCCTGCTGCGCCAGAGGGTGACCGGCTCAAACAGTTTGCTTTTGTAGCCCGACAAAAACCGTAAAGGGAAGCGAATTTATTAATACTGATTGTGTGTGTGTGGCTGAATGATGAAGCTCCTCCGACGATCGGATGCCCTTTAGCGCTGGACAAATGGGTGATGTTTTTATTATTAGAATGTGGTAGTTCACCCCACAACAAGAGCGACATAATTATGCACGAAGCATAATGTACGGAGCATAATCTTTTTGGCATTTCCTGTCTCGTTTCGTGTGGAGCAAAAAATCCATCATACGCCACATGTGTCGGTGTCGGTGAGAAGGACCATAAGTGTCCAAAAATAAACTCCAAATCTGCGGCAAAAGTATATGATTTGCAGGCGGTAAAACTGCGTCATACGCACATATGTATGTCCCTCAGAATACCCTGAGTTTGGTATATCAAAATGAGTGAAATAACTTTCCACCGATGATGATCGTACGTGTACCGGCGACCAATGTTTAGGGTGATCTGATCCGAGCGAATTCTATATATAACGACCGTGCATATGCATCACCAACAGGGAGAAGATCCAGTCGGAAAGAGTTAAACGGCAGCCGGTTTCATCGTATGAATGGGGGTTTACGCGTTATGAAGTGGCGAACATTTTAGTGTTCTGTGAAATCTGTGTACATCACGCCATACATCACGTCCCAGAAGGAATGTTTTCTAAGAAGTGTTAAAAATTTAGAATTTCATTTTCGTACCCACAGAACAGGAAGATGAAGTCAGCAGGTGCTTGGGGACCTTATGCGGAGGAGCAGATAATTATTACTCTTGCGAAAAGCGAACACTTCCTGTGTGACACTCTTCACGACGGGTCGACTCATTATGGGATCATTGCTTCATTCACCCTCGGTTCCAATGACGGTTCATTGCGGCACATGCCGACACACGAGGGCAGGTCTGCAAAAGATGCTTCATAATTTCATTCATTTGTGTGCGAGTCGGGCGAGTCGTACTTGAGGGAAGAATTATTGTAGCAATTGAGGAACTTGTCGGTAATGGGTTTTTAGGCGACATGAATTTCTGTTTGATTTATAGCACAACAGAAGAAGACATCTTGGTAAGCATCGATGTACTCAACTGTCTACTAACTATTTTATAGCTAGTAAATAGTATAGCTTGTGCTATAAAGCATGAGTGATCCAAAATTTAGGTTACGGACGTATACGATGACTGTAGACTGCATTTTTATCACATTGTATTATATTTAAGATTGTCTTATTATTGCACTTATAGTAATTTATAGTATTTTATGACGCTAAAACGTGCTATAAAATATCTTCTTGAATTCTAGAATTCATAGACAGAAACGGTCTACTTATGTATTAAATTTAGGTAGACACTGAGGCATTTTGTAAGACTACTAATAATTTTATAGCACTTAATCTGTCAAACTGATGCTATAATTACTATAATTAATAACGTTAAAATATTGCTATAATTTATTTACTAATTTAAATGAAATTTATCGTGATCAATCAGTCAATAAAATATGATTCGATGTCAATTTCACGATACATCACACCCATCCAACCAGCTTTTCCACGCACCAACCGGACCTCAATCTTTCCACAGCTTTAATGGGAGGATTTATTTTAAGCAGCTTGGCTCATTTTCTTGGCCCTAAAACAAACCCCCGAAAACCAACAACACAATTTGCAAACCGTCCAAATCCATCTTTTGGCACTCGTCGACCGTAAAACTGCTGGCACAGAAGCGATTTGCTCGCTCATTAATCCTTCAAAGGGAAGGAAAATGCCATTTGGCCACAATAATAAACAATTCACGGTGTGGTTCGGCCTCGGCGGGGTTGTCCCTATTTCCCAACCCATCCGGTTGCGTTTGTTCAACGGTCGGGTTTGGATCTTATCGACTGTTTTCCATCGGGTTTGATGAGCGGCAGATACGGTGCATTAGTGTTGCGCTGTTCAGGAGGAGCACAGCTTTCCCTTAATAAACAAGCAATTACTTAATTTCGTACATTATACAAAAAAACACATTGCAGGAAGTGATCTGTTTAATGCTCATTAGAATGTGAAATGAAGCTATCGTTTATGCGCTGCGCTGAGTGTTCACTTTTTTCTCGTTTTAAAAGGAAAATGAATCACTGAATTCATTCGCATCATTATACGATTATTATTTTTGATCTTTCGCTCTTCTTTGGGGCATCTTGCTGTCCGAATACGCCCCTCTGTGCTTGATCCTTGCTCTCAGCTAGGGAAATAAATAAACAGACCCATCTACCGGGCGAGAAAGATAGCCAGAGAAACGCGAAATCTACGTCCATTCATTCATTTGTCCTTCTATTCAGAAGTTTTCCATCCAGTAAGGGAATGATATGGTGTTGGGACGAAAAAGTTTTCCCTGTCGAATGGTTCCGAGCCGAGGAAACAAGGGTGTAACATGAAAAACAGAAGCCGGACAATTGCACCTTACAAAAACACCACATTGATAGGACGTTGGCCACAGAGGGAAGCTGTGCGGGCGTTGTGGCCGGGTGTGTGGAAGGAAACTTTTATGCCAATGAAAAGGAACATATTTGCTTTGATGATGTATGAAATTGGTCGGTATTTTGTTTTGAAAGGAGCGTGATGATAACATTGTCTATCCTCCTAGCGGGACGTTTAATTAGAGATAACGGAAATAATATTCGAAAAGTTAGATAAATCGTACGATCATTTTGCTTAGTACTGAAATTTTACTCAGTTTAAGTACTATTGCTCAGCAAAACTTAGTAAAAGTTGTTACAAAAATTGTAAAATATTTTCACCAGACACTTGGAGACACTTTAGTCTATTCTCAGCAATTAAGCAGCGTAAAAGATCCGGACAGTTTTAAACAGTTCTTAAGCAGCTTCCATACTTATTTTAGATTAATATAAAAATCTAGGAAAATTTAAAGAGTTGTAAATTCAGCTGATTTAATTATCGTGAAGAATATATTTTAAGTATAAATTTAAATCTATAACAACCATTAGTTTTTCTGTACGAATTCGTCAATCCTTGAGCAAAAGTACAATTTTACGTGGTAACTGTTTAAATGCATCGATATTCTACACAGTTCTGGCTTCCTAAGAGTTTGTGCATAATATTCTATCTGAGGATCACAAGCCTTGAAAATTCTTTGAAATATCTAAGCTTCTTCTTCTTTTTTTTTGGCCTAACGACCTCTTAGGTCATGTCTGCCATTTGTGGCTTACTAGACTTATTGTTACCGCATAGTTGGATAGTCAGTCCTCAC
>KZ061560.1:558674-576913 GCA_002091835.1 Anopheles maculatus
ATTTTTTTTTCTATGGTGTCCACAAGAATAGACAAGGAGCGGTCGGCCCAAACTGAGATGAAGTAAGGGCGTTGATGTGTCTACTAGAACGGACGAAATATTGCATTGGCAAATGTCGACCTTGCACCGTAAGCGGTATCGAGGATATCTGTTGCAGACCAAGACCACGATGCGATTGTAATAGAGTTTTCCTGTTGAGGGAATACTTTCTTAATCTAAACAGCATTTAACCAGCGATGGAGTAATTATTCTTCACTTTTTGGCCTTCTTAAATTGAATAAACTATTTAAAGGGAATTTGAAACATTTCGAGATTTATTTGATAATTGTTGATCTACAAAAAAAAACACTTTTTGCTTGAAAACACCATGACTTATCTCTAGTGCCATAAGTAAGAACAGTAACTCAATTGCTTCACAAACCATTGTGCCTAGCGAAGAGGACACCGATACGGGCGGGCCAACCCACCCACCCAGCAAAGGGGCCAAAGTTCGCGTTCGTTAATCAGGTCAGAAAATCTCCCGTGCTCCCACTTTTCCTTTGTTTCCCTTCCCCCATTTCTTTTATTTCCCAACAGATCCTTATCCAATACCGTAAGCTTACGGTACGTGTTGAACTGTAGCCATGTTACACAATATTATCGGAGCCGGCTAAAATCGGGCCAGAGAAAAAGACGACAACGGCGACGACGAGAATTGATTATTACGACGACGCGAGCCGCGGTGCACCCACCCAGCAACTTTGGGGTTTGAATAGAACTCAAATTACAGCGAATAATGTCACCGTTGATGACGTCAAATTAGAGCATATTATTAGTTAATAGACCGAGCAGAATTTGGTAACGGTGCGTATAGGCAGAGTGCAGAGTTGTGCTTCTGTGTCCCTATCCCATCCATCAACTTTTGAAGGTCCATCGGATGGTGTTGAATCTGTGGATTTTGTCCCTCGATGTGCTTCAACTCATACCTTTCGACATATTTCTGTGTGCGAGTTGGTAATTAAAACGAACTCTCGGAAAGCATTAAAAATGTATCACCCAAAAAGTAACACAACTAGGGTAAAGCGGAATGATTTTTGGGTGAAGGAAAGGACCATGATGGACGCGAATGAATATCTCTTTATCACATTAAGCAACCCTGTATCTTAAGCGTTTTAATGTATGAAAATATAAATCTCAGTTCGCTTCAAGAACATGGGTGCCATAAAAAAGAGCAAAATAAAGCTGATTGTTGCTTTGTTTTAATTTCGTTTTAACGTCACGTACGATCTCGCCAGTCACATTCCTTGGTGGTTCGTAACGGATCAACCCACCCTCATAAAGCTTTTGAAGCTTTAACGAACGAGATGCTTTTAATGAAATCGAGAACATCTACCATACATAATGACGTGAGCACCCCTCCGGGGGCTGATATAAAAAAAAACGCCATTCCGGGTAGATGACGACGACGGCGTTTAAACGGCGTCGGAAATGGTTTTGGCGAAGAGAAAAATAAAACACTTTTTTATCACAACCAGCAAGAAAGGAAGGAACAAAAAAAAGCAAACACTTCCCGTGTGGTTTAAGCGAAGTTATTTAAGGTTCAGAATTTGTTGGTAAGGAAGAAGATAAACGAGATGAGTGACCAGTATGTTCGGGATGAGACGATAAGTTGTTGGAAGGGTTTGTGCATGCTTACTGATGTAAAGCTTCAAGAGGAAAGCCTTAAGATTATTGAAGAAAGATTTTTATGAGATATTCTGATCGAATGCTTTAATAGCCAGACTCTCCCACGAACGTCTCAATCCATAATCACATTCATTTGCGTCTCCTACAATGCCTTATCGACAGGCGGTCCTGCAAAAGCACAAGGAACCTGTTAAAGGAATCGCCTTCATTTCGAGATCGTCCAATCGCTAACGATGGTCTGGTGAGCCTTTCGAAACCTGCACCAAGCTAACTAGAGACGCACCGTGAGGCTTCTAACCCTCTAGAAGAGGTCTCTCGCGATCTTAGCCGAACCCGATACGATCTTGTGGACGTAAAACAAATAAAAGTTTAAGATGAAACAATAAAACACGATAAAAAATTGCTCGCCATTACCTTGGGCCGGGCCGGGTCCGCTTGCTGTCCGTAAAGGAGCATGGACGTATTTGGAGCGTAGCCCATGGCAATCGGTGGAACTGGTTTTGTGTGAACGTTTGATTGCAATGGTAAGCGCGAGGCTCTTAATGGAATAATTACAATTTATTAACTCATTATGGAACATGCAAAGTGGGATAGCAGTTAGTTTAGAGGATTGAGAAATTTCGACTTTAAGGAAGAGGGGGGACTCACCAACAAATGAGGACAGCCTGAGTTATGGTTTGTTGTCTGTGCAATGCAACAACCGGTACACATAAACGAGCAATTGTTATGTCCGAGCGACCCCATTAGGCCTTTCCTTTTACAGCTACAAATGCAATGGAAATTCCAGCTAGGTCTAGCGGGATTTACTCCCCCAGATCTAGGTGCACAAGTACGGTGGTTCGCTTTAACAAGCTTCACCTAGAGGTTGAAGAACTGGCCGATGCAACCTGATGCAGGTTGCCGATCCATCCGAAAGAAACAGGTTGCCATCCGTGACGCTGCAGCAGCTGCTGATGTCCCCCTTTGCGCGCGCGAGAAGCCTTGGGATGTCCGGTAGGGATTACTAATCTTTGCACTATCGATGTATGGCCTTAAGAAATGTTGCTTTGGCGGTTTGCTGCATCAAATCCCCGAAGGGCAGGGGGAACAAGAAAAACCTGCTCGCAACGGTCGTCGTCGGCAGGTTTTGCTGCTTCGGGTTCCCTTCAGGTTGCGTTCTGGTTCATTGGCCCTCACGCTGTGTCAGGAATCTGTGGATACGCGATATGGGCTTGATGTTCGGTAGAAATGAGGTGGGCATGGAAAGACACTGTGATGCTGGGCATCATCATTGGTGATCATTTAGGAATTGAACGTTGATGATCGTTTTGTTTGTATAACGATGAAGTAAAGGATATCTTAAATGGTTTTCAAAAGTTAGTTTAATTTGTATGAACATTTAGTTAAGCTTCAGTTAAAGTTCTAGTCTTAAAATTTCGACCTTAAATTGCACAACGGGCTCGCAGGTGGTTAAAATTGTTTATATGAATTTTATCAAAGTGTTATCTTTAGTTTTGAAATCCCTACTTACAAAGTCGACTCCAAGATATTGCAAATTTAAGGGAAAATGGTTTGAACGTTAGGTATGTTTTAAAACTGTCAAATAAATGTGCTCGTGTTGTGATAATTTGGTTTTTCAAGCTTAGTTAAATAATTTACAGGGCGATATTCTTCTTTCTTGGCCTAACGACCTCTTAGGTCATGCCTGGCCATTTCTGGTTTACTAGATTTAAAGTTACCACATAGTTGGATAGTCAGTCCTCACTATGGGGGAAAGACCCGGATGAGACTAGAACCCCGGTCATGCCGTGCTAAGACCAGCGCCGCAGTCGCATGTACCACCGGTTCACCCTGTTCTTGACGATATTAGTTAATTTGAAGAAAAGGGAGCAAAATAAAACGGTCGATCTCCCGAAAAAACATGATGATAAACAGTTTTTTGTAAACATTGAATGATATTTATTAGTTACCTGTAATCTTTGGACTCTTTTTACATTACAAATTATAATCTAGATAAACTGGGGCTGTTTGAAGACATAAAAGTTTTGGTGCCAGTTTCAAAAAAAGGTATTAATTCAAAGAATATTAACTCGCTAAGCCTGTCACCCAGACCAAGACCTTGCGAGATTGTAAAATGAAGTTAGAAGAGTTGGCTAGAAGAAATTAGATAAATATGTTGAAAACGGATACGCTTTGTGACAATGAACTTATTATTATGATAAATGTGCGCTAATATCAATAAAGTTCTTATAACGTTAATTAGAACTCATCTGTTGCTTTTAAATGAGCAATAGTCTATGTAGAGCATGGTTGAAAATAGACACTATATTCCAAAAAAGAATGTCAAATAGTTGAAACGAAATTTGCAGCGAGAAAATAAAATAGAACAAAAACACAATAAAGTTCACAAAAAATATGATTCTACTCATATTTGCACTAACTAATGCATACTATTGAATTAGTAATTAAAAATAAATATATAAAATAGTTTTGGCCTTTTATTTGTTCCTCAAAGCTCACTATGCGCTTGCTGCGGCGAACCATTGAACGATCATTTCCATTCGCACACCAGATACCATCCTTTTCGGATTATATTTTTATTTCTTATGGTCGTCCGGGAATGATACGATACTGCTCTTCCCTCCATTTGCTCACCTCTTTCCACCTTCCGTTTTATTGCACAAAGAAGTTGAACATTTCGATAAGCAATCGCTCTGTTGCGATTTCTTTTTGGTTTCGCGCTCGTTCCACCAAGCATACGCTCTCTCTCTCTCTGCACGTTCATTTGCATGTTGCATGTTGCACTTGATCGCTGCACCGAAGCATCACTGAACGGTTTGAAGGTCATCGCTTGAAAGGATTTTTAGCGTTGCGAATATTTTATTTCCCGCCGAAGACAACAGGTTTTTGTTTTTGTGTATATCTTGAAGGTGCAGCAGAGTAGAGTGTGCGAGATTCGAAATTTTATTGGTGAATTTCTGGCTTTTTATTAGTGAGTCATTGTCCTTTCCCTCAGCGGAATGCTAATCAGGAAAATTTTTATAACAGGCTCCATTTGTCATCGAAAGCATCCAACAACAAGGGACTAAAAGAAAGAAAAGAAAGATGCTTACGCTAAGCTGCATGTAATAGATTTTTCCAACGACGACAGCGAAATAAAGCAAATTGCTTCACTTCCGACAACAACATTAGTGCGTTCGATTTACCTTTCGCTTCCATTCGATAAAGCTGTCAATTGGAAAGCGTAGCACGAGCCAACGAGAAACACCCCTAGGCATCGCGTTCGCTCCCACCGGATGAGTAGAAGCAAAAAAACTTTTTCGGCTTCCCAGCGGGACGCATATTGCTCTAATTTTCCCAAACCATGGGAGGCGCCCGTGAGAATTGCCTTGGAGAAAAAAAACCTTCGCACAATTGGTCGGAAATTACCATGTACTGGAAATATGATTATAATTTCGCGAGCAACAGGATTCGGATGCGCCGAGGGTCGGAGTTGTGAAGACAAGAACAAACAAAAAGAAATTGGGAGAATTGATTTGTTTGAGTAATGTCGCGTATCAAAGCGAAAAACATAGTTTGATGATTGAACATTAAATCAAAAGAAAAAGGCGGCCACAATTAGCTTGTGGGAAGTAGCGAGACAACATGAACAAGAAAAAAGGATTTTTAGCGTTGCGAATATTTTATTTCCCGCCAAAGACAACAGGTTTTTGTTTTTGTGTATGTCTTGAAGGTGCAGCAGAGCAAAGCGTGCAAGATTCGAAATTTTATTGGTGAATTTCTGGCTTTTTATTAGTGAGTCATTGTCCTTTCCCTCAGCGGAATGCTAATCAGGAAAATTTTTATAACAGGCTCCATTTGTCATCGAAAGCATCCAACAACAAGGGACTAAAAGAAAGAAAAGAAAGATGCTTACGCTAAGCTGCATGTAATAGATTTTTCCAACGACGACAGCGAAATAAAGCAAATTGCTTCACTTCCGACAACAACATTAGTGCGTTCGATTTACCTTTCGCTTCCATTCGATAAAGCTGTCAATTGGAAAGCGTAGCACGAGCCAACGAGAAACACCCCTAGGCATCGCGTTCGCTCCCACCGGATGAGTAGAAGCAAAAAAACTTTTTCGGCTTCCCAGCGGGACGCATATTGCTCTAATTTTCCCAAACCATGGGAGGCGCCCGTGAGAATTGCCTTGGAGAAAAAAAACCTTCGCACAATTGGTCGGAAATTACCATGTACTGGAAATATGATTATAATTTCGCGAGCAACAGGATTCGGATGCGCCGAGGGTCGGAGTTGTGAAGACAAGAACAAACAAAAAGAAATTGGGAGAATTGATTTGTTTGAGTAATGTCGCGTATCAAAGCGAAAAACATAGTTTGATGATTGAACATTAAATCAAAAGAAAAAGGCGGCCACAATTAGCTTGTGGGAAGTAGCGAGACAACATGAACAAGAAAAAAAAATCAATCAGCTATCAAATGAGTGACATTAAAGAGAATGTTCTCATCGGTCGGAATGTTTTTTTCGGTCTCCTCAAGAACACCTACTACTTCCAGGCACTTTCATTGCAGTTCTAAGGCTTTTGGTAATCTTTTTTTTCTTGTTGGCCTCTGTTCTCCAGCTTCTGTGGCTGACAAGCGCGCTAATGGAAAATGCCAAGGCCCTTCTTTACCGACTAGCTGGCAGCCAGTGTCAAACTTTAGCCCTTGCTGGTAGTAGCATAATTCCGTAATGACTTTTGCTGTCGGATTAAGCGACATAAGACCGGTACTTCTTACAAATGGGGAATGAGTTTTATGGGGAACTGCTGTAGGTTAGCTTACTGCTGGATGATTGGACATGGTGAGTGGTGATGTTTGGCAGCTGGAAAGCGCATTAGTGGTCAGACATATGTGTTTTTGTGGCAGTGGTCTGACAAATATTTATGTCCGGCAGCTATCATGGAACGTGGTGTTGAGTGGATAGATTGTACGGATAACATATATCTGTAACATCTGCTCAAATAAAGGTTAAAAACTTGGAACTTTTCTTGATAAAATAGCTACAACAAAATCTATTTAGGTCTTGTATAAACAATGAAACTATACATATAAGCGTTATGAAGAAGTTGATAAAGAGGCTTATCAAATGAGCTCTTTGTCCTGTATCGTGTCATCTTTTAATTGCCTGTTAGAATGAGTCTCCAGGGTCTGTCAAATAGAACGTACGGTACGGCAATCATGTTCGGTTTGTGTTCGGATCTCATGCTTAGAAAATCTATGATTCTGGAAAGCCTTTTTAATGTAAACTAGCTAGTTATGATGCTTTGTAGAGCATCAAGAATGCTTTAAAGTTCGAGATTAAAACAAAAAGAAGAGCTGAAACTGAAAAGAGAGATATTTTGGAAACAGATCCCATTTACCCATCTGTTGTCCATTTTCCCATTTCCCATCCTTCAATAATTTGTCACCCAAGACAAGACACACACTCCAAAGGTGACAAGTTTTTCCATCAGCAAACACTCATTAGTGTTTGTTGGGTCGCCGTTGTCAACGGAACAGGCGTTTCGTTTCCAAGGTAACGTTGATTGACGGGCACATGCTTTTAAGTTCTCGTAGCGAGTGAAAATTGAAACCCCAAGAAATAGCAATCTGCGTCAAAAAAAAAAAAAAAAGCGAGAGAGACGAATTTACGATCCAGATCTTAAGTGTGTGCTGGCTGTTGATGGGGACAGGCAATAAAGCAAGAGATCATCCTGTGTGTGTGTGTGTCTGTCGGAGAGCGAAATGAGCTGATCATTCCAAATGGATCGCTGGGGATGCTGATGTCATGTATTTACTTTCGGCCATATTTAGTCTATGTCAAACCCGCAGTCTATGGCACGAATTCTGACAGTTATCACCGTTGCGATGGGATATAGCAAGGGGTGCGATCACAGTTTCGTGCTTCTTTTGTTTGCGTTTCAAAGGAAAAGCCCGGTGACACACAGCTGTTGAGCACATGTTTCGTTGGAGAATTGTCAGCATTCCGCCTTCTAAAAGCCGTTTGTTATTGTTGCCATCATCGCCACTATCTCCGGTCTTGGCGACTCGGGGATAGACAATGCAAGATCATTGTTCTGACAAAACCCGCCCAGATCGCGCACAGTGGATTCTTTTGTTTGCCCACGAACGGAGGAGTCCACGATGCAAACGCGCCGTGACCTGTTCGAGGGCGATCGCGAACGGAACCGGTTGACCTCGGGCAAACGCATTCGAACGCATCCGATTGTGCCCGGTCGCGCGAGTCTTGCGAGTTGTTGGCGGGCTAGAACAATCGGGCTGATTGTGTCCGGCGAACGGAACTCGGCAGAGAATCTTCATTGCCACCACATGCCTTCTGTAATCTCCACTGATGATGTTTTAATTGTCTACCGAACACTCGCTTCAGGCATTTTTTTTTTTTGGTGCGTGTGTTTTGTGTTCCCATCAATCGCCCGAAGGGTTTTCCACCTTTCCAGACACACACATGGGCCCTAGCGTCACGAGAGTTGTTATTAAATCCAGACGTTTGGCTCCAGTGCGTACTTTTAGTGCACTTTCTTGGGGGGGCCATTAAAAATAATCCCACCGACGGGCTGCTTACTGAAACCGGTTCACTTGGATGCTGCGGACACACTGAGCCGTCGTCTCGATGATGCCAAAGCTGGAACGAGTCGTTCGTTGCTCGTTCCTGCTCGCTGCAACCGACGGCTGCGCACTGACGTCGTGTCGTGCGTTGGTTCGCGCCAGCGAGTTATCTATCGCTAGCGCAACACGTCCGGTTGGCTAGAAGGCGTGCCGGTGGATGCTGCGGCCAAACTGCCGGAATTTATAGCATCGAGCATCGATGGTGCGGGTGAAGATGAGATCGTCCTGAAAGCGCTTCGGAGTGTCTGTCCGACTGTGGGACTTCCCTGATGGGAAGTCTCCCTACCGCTTGTCCAGCCGTGCGGTGGCTCCAGCCCAGCCAGCTCACTCAGGGGTCGTCGTGCGTTGGATCAAACCTTGGTTCGAAGGGTTTCGGACCGTTTGCCGTCAGCTTGCTGCGGGTGCTAGTGCTTGGGGTTTGTGTGGTTGTGCCGTGCTCTAAGTTCGAAGCTTTGTGCCCTGGGCGGGACCAGTTGGAAGGTGCCAATTAACGGGGAAGTCATCGTTTAACCGAGTCGTGTTTGTGCTGTTTTTTGGTGGTGTCCGGTGAGCTTCATTATCCTGCTGGTGGCGTCCGCAATCGAATCGCTACCCCTTTTAAGTGTTTCCAGTTAAGGGCCCCCGGCCCCGTCGGAAGTTTGGCTTCGGTCGCTCTGGAACGTTATTAAAAGGATGTGGTTGCTTCCGTGTTGCTGATGTCCATCCGAGGATGGGAGTGTTTCGCCGACACCCCCCCCGACAGCAGCACGACAGGTGGCGAGTGTTACTTCCCGGTGCAAGTTGGTAACTAACGGCTGGGGCTCTTGGTGCAAGCTTAGACCCCTTAGAATATCGGTACAAACCGACCAAATCCTGGTCGCTGTGCTCTCATCGCTGGCGTGCAGTGTCTGAGCCTTTTTCCCGAGGGGAGATTCAGCCCGATCTTCGGGTGAGCGGCGGGCGGATGGAGCCCGGTACGGCAGGGTAGCGTCCACGCTGCCCGGATAAGACCCGGTACGGACCCGGTCGCGGACGTATCCGCCCATTGCGTGTGCGAGCGCTTCGGGAACGGTTGACTTTTCCACCCGCGTCCATTATGAATCGTCACGAGAGAGATTGATAGTATCACTTGTGTTTTTAATTCACTGTTGCCGAATTTTAAATGCAATTAACTTGAACAAAATAAGACCGTTTTTGGAAAGCCCTTTAACAGTAGAGAATTCAATTTCCTCGTTAAAGGTATCAACTTACAATAATAATACAATAAACCTTAGTAGAACGTAGTAATGTTGTGTTGTTACCTATTATTTAGATCCTCAAAAATGCATTGCGAGTGGAACCTTCGAAATTGTGGGTTCGTAAGCGTGTTTAAGACCTCTTCCTGTAGTTTTTTTTGTTGTTCTGTGATTCATCAACATCCTCATCATCATTGAAGAAAGTCAAGGAAAACAAAACAGCTCCAAGTGTTGAGGTAGGCTTATCGCTTCTTCAGACGCTCGGTATCACTACGATTGCTCAATGTTACGAATCTAGTTTTTTATAGCACGCATTGCGAGAGCACTTATCATGTTTTTTTTTTTTTTTTGCGTCATAAGTGAACCGAAATTAAATTTCGAAAGGTTATGAAATTTGGCGTTGTTTTGATGATGGTATACTTCGTAGCGCTTAGTTGTTGCAGTTTACTGCTGAAACAGGTTTTTTATTTTATAGCATATTGTGGTATTATTGTTGTCAACCATATTTAAGACGCATTTTTCCAGATAATTTTAGCCTAAAAACCAACACCCATAATTTATTTCCAAGCAGACGCAATGAAACCTCCGTGACAGAACATGGTCATGGTTTTTTTCTTCTCCACTCTTGTCTAAATCCGGAACATCAAACACCAGCACAGGGAAGTGTTCCGGAGTGTACCGATAGACCAACGAAAAATGGTTAGCCCCTGCGTTCCATCATCTCCACGAAATTACACCCATTAATCACGTGGATGAGTCAAGTGTAGCGTGGAAGTTCATAAACGTGCATAAGAATTTAGATTGGCTTTTCTAAATTTAGCCCTCAAACACCCCAGCTTCCTGTAGATCACAGTCGATCGTCGCTGGCAGGTCGTGTTGGAGTTTCATTCAAGACCAGTCGGAAGGGTACCATCTGGGTTCTGTTTTACTTGGCAAATGCACTACCGACTTGTCTATTGACGGCGACCATCGGGAGCTCATCTCGGAGCTGTCTGCATTGAAGCTGATGAAAGTATTGTTTGTTGAATGGTTTTTATAGATAAAGATTGTGGGGGTTTGCTCCACACTGGAAGGAAAGTGAGGAAGCTCGATCGAGGAGATCTCGACAGTAGGGACGATCGTCAACGGTAAAGAGTTTCCGCGCTGTTTATTTATTTCCGTATGCGCTGATCTTAAGATCATCCATCATGCTGTCGTGGTTGCGTAGAGTGTACCGTGGCCGAGAGAGAGAGAGCGAGAGAGAGACATAGATGTCGGGATATGCGCTTTATGGACGTTTGTTATTCCGGCGGAAATGTCTGGAAATGGGATTAGAGCGTTGTCTCTTTCGATCGTCTTTTTTCTTTTAAATTGTAATCAAATATAGAATTATAACTTACAAATTGCAAAAGCACGTTTTGCAGTAAGAAAGAAGACCCGATCCGATCATTTCTGAGCGTTCCCCATCAATACTTGAGACGCGTTCAAGGATACTGTATGGGGTTTTTCACGAATATTACATCCTTCGATGCCTTCGACGCCTCGCTTACAAAATTCATCAAAGTGAAGTAAGTTTCTTCCTCGTACCATGCGCTATTCGTTCGCTTCATTGGTGAGAGTCGGGAAAAAGTCAATAATCATAATGAATGGCTAACGTTTCTCGAGTGGGTAGTCTGGATACCGCCCATCCGGAGCTCCATTTTCAATATTTTCGTTTCGTTTTTCGACCCCCCACAACTTCACTTGGATGTTGTTTTATTTTGCTGGTTAGTCCACCTGGGTTAAAGAACGCATCCCGATTTCCTCTGCAGTAGGAGTGGTTTTTTTTCCATTTTCCGTTTCTAGATGGGTTTTCTATTTTCGGACCAACGCGTGAAACGTCATCAATGAAAAGAGGCACTTGCAATCGACGAGGTTTTTCGTTGGTCTGGTTGATGCTGTTTACCTTCAAAACCATTTCCATCAAAACCCCCATTTCCCACATTCCAGCAGGTTTCGGGTTGTGGTCGGGTAGTGCTTTGCTGCCGGGACTGATGCATAATAGATGGGAGTGTATTTTTCTCCGTGCTTCTTTTAACTGGGACCGATTTTTCACGTTGCCATGGATTCTCTTTCTTCCATTATATTATAGAGCTGTACTGTTGGAAAGCTATTGGAGCTAGAGTTACAGTTGTGTAAAAATTTATAGTAACTTGCAAGTTTTAACCCAGCTTTCAAAAGACGTTTTCCAAGGACATCTTGAGGTGTTTAAATTGAAACTCTTACTAAATCTGTTTCGAATTGTTTGAAGGCCTAATATTTTCTCCACGAATTTCTATTTCTTGATGTCCTAGTATTTAGGACTCCATGACGCACAGATCAATCATGAAGATCAGAGCCAATGAGTCGATATGATTGCTAAAAAGCCTCACGACGAACCATGGCCTTGTGTCCTAGAGAGTCATTCATTATAATTTAAAATTGCGAGAATTATTAATTGATTTCGAGCTTCTATACTCAAAACAGTCGAAAATTTAGAATTTGTAATTGGGTTCTGGCAGTCTTAATGCATCAGAAATGCAACAGCAACTGTTGTGCGTTGTGAAACTCTAATCAACAGATCACAGTATTATCCACGACAATACGAGCAATGATGTACAGAACTTGCTATGGTGACATACAACATCTTCGTCTTAGGTGACAGCGGCACATAGACGACTTATGTGATAGCGGCTAACGGTGTTTGTGGACCTTAAATTTAAAGACAAGATAAAACTTCTTCTTTCATAGCGGCTAACGGTGTTTGTGGACCTTAAATTTAAAGACAAGATAAAACTTCTTCTTTCATGGCCTAACGACCTCTTAAGGTCATGCCTGCCATTTCTGGCTTACTAGACTAATTGATACCGCATAGTTGGTTAGTCAATCCTCACTATGGGGGAACGGCCCAGATGAGACTTGAACCCCGGTCCTGCCGTGTGAAGACCGGCGCCGCTGTCGCATCACCACCGGGCCGCCCCGCCAAGATAAAACTACAGACATCTAAACCAACTATATGTTTTCGAGGTGGAGAAATTAAGAAGGATCTTTTACAGATGTTATTAAAAATGTTTCGAATTATTATGAAACAATCCTAAGAGGACGAGCGAAGCTGTGGTAAGCAGAACTGAATTTTCAGCCTCGAGGTAAAGTAAAGTCAAGGAAGCTAGAAATCGCCAGCCAAGATATCGCGAGATTGTAGTGCCAAAGAACAAGAATTTCAAGAGATTTTACCTTGAATAGTCTAGGTAGTCAGTCTTAAAAGATTGATCTAGTCACATTGGGACGACATAGACGAAATACGTCAAGATTTCATATGATTTTCGCAAAAAGATAATCTCGAATTCGCAATAGACTACGTGTGAAATAGAGTGGAATTAAGATCCTTTTTGTATAAGTTTAAATAATCTGTTGCGCTTAAAATGTTATTAGGTACTGTACAACACTTACAAATAATTCGTGATTTGAATAAACCATACTAAATTGAGCTTCTTAGGAGACTGCGAAGAACCGTCTTGCAGACTTGTGCCTCGGTAGACGAACTTAAACATCGAAGGTCGTAGATCGAACCTTCTCTAAAGCTGATTCTTATTGCAGAACTATATCTATCCATCTACATGAAAACGTAGCAGATCGCAAGAGAGCAACCTGAGTTTAAAATGTCCAGACATCTTCAACTTGCAGTTTCCGTCCGCACCAAACATCACTATAATGCAATAACATCTTTAAAAGGTTCACCACTTCCAACCGGCCTCTGGAACAACTTCAACTCTCTGTTCTCCGATGAAAACGCATCGCCTTCAACTTGCTGGCGAGCGATTTACGATGCCGCTGGGCCGTGCATGGAGCGTTTTATTTATAGCAACACAGCCCAGCCCTTCATTCACACACCTTTACGGCCTAAAGACACACATGCTCGTTTGGAAAACTTGTCTCGTGACGGATGACACTTGTGGTTGTGTGTTTCCTTTTCGCCAAAAAATAAAAAAGTAAAGCGTAAACCTAACATATTCGTCATACAATTTCCGGACATTCCATCAAACGGGGGACAAATAAAAAGGAGAGGAATTTTAAATTCAACGCACTCCCCCAGGTGGGTTGTGAATTTAAAATTGCATCTCATTGGCAGCTAGAACGCGGAGTATACCGCGTCCAAATATCCTGGCGACAAAAGGTGCCAAAAACCACACAGGCACACGTTGTCGAATATAAATTCGCTTCTTTTGACATCCAAGTAGTGCACAAGTGTTTGTATGCGTAGCGACGACGTCTCTGGGTCATGCATAAATAATGCACTCCTCTCCAGCCGCAAGTCCCTGGCGCTGTTCCCCTTGGCGGTCGTCCTTTCTAAAGCAGGAAAATGGATTGGACTGTAAGTGAAATTAAATGTGAAGCGCAGTGAGCGGAGACCGATTAAAAGGAGATAATTGTGTACTGTCTCTGTAACATCAATAAGATTTTAACCGTCCGATAAGGTGTATGATCTGTATACAGCGAACGGTGTAGAAAGGGCACAGGGTGTTTTGGGTCGATTAAAATCAGCATTAAAAACTGTACCCCGTACCGTAACCGTACAATGGACGTCTTGTGGAACGGATTAGAACCGAGCGTTGAGAGTTCATTTGAATATTGTCCCTTTCGAGGTGTATGTCACTGCTACTACGGTGGCCGATGTTTATCGATGTGCTGCTGATGTGACCGGACCTTGGGACCTGAGTGCTGCTAATACTGTGCAACTGTTACAAAAAAAAAAAAACGTGAGCCCCTCGTTATGCAAATATGTACGTATTTTTCCGCGACAAACACTCTCGAACGTTCGTACGCAAACAGTATCCAAGAAAATGAATCTCAGCCCGAACCACGGGGGACAAAGATTTTCAATTTATTTTACACCCGCGTTGGAAGGCTTTTCCTTTTGTTGTTGTGTTTCAAAAACCTTTTTCGAGTGGTTGCCTGCCTTACTCACAATCGAACAGACGATGATAAATGAGTTTCCAATGATGGGTTTCGCCGGAGTTTCCATCCGCCGTGGAGCATTCGCTATTGATGCAATCCATTGTTTGCATTGAGGAAATGTTGTAACGAGCCGTATTGTGTGACCGTAAAGACGGATTAGGAGATTTCGGTGCTGTGGATGTGGTTTTCCCATCTTCGCCGCGCTCAACCAAACAGTTGAAAATGAAATAATTTTCTTCAATAATCCTACGAACAATTCTCACTTCTCGTCGGCAATGTGTCCTCTCGAGGGAAAACACGCGCCGTTTTTAAGGATGCTGCGGTTTTCCTTTCCAATCCGTGTGCCTATCCGCAACTAACAAATGATCCTTGCGGTTCACCTTCAGCCTCGAACGATTCATTGTCGGGTGCAAGTTAATGTACCGGGCAGGGCTGTGGTGTTTGTGCTGTGGGAGGTTTTCTGTGGTGGTTTCGTGTGGCACGTGCATGAGCCACTTTTGGGTTTTCCACACCAACGAACCACAGTGTGGGCGGGAGCTTAGAGGTGGGAAAACTTGTTGACTTTCAATGGTAAAAAGGGGAAAATCCGGTCCGACCTGTACAAACAATGGGTTATACGTTACAAATTAGTGTGATTTGTTCAGAGATTGGTTTTTTTTTCCTGAATGAGTCGGCTTTGAAATGTTACTAATTAAAAGTTGGAATAAAAGGAGTTTTTTGTTTTGTTATATGAGTATGATGTTCTGTCATAATTGTTTCATTTTACAGATATAATTTTTTCTATTTTCATTCTTACTTTTAAACACTTTTCAACTAATAATAATTTTACTTTATTTTTTAACTATTACTTGATTATCTAGAGCCAATTGCCTCGTCTATTGCTTTTTGTGTTTGTTTCATTTTGTTCGCTAAATATGATTAATTTTTTTTAATGTTTAGCGCGATGTTTTTACTTCTTTGTTTCCTATTCTGTATTTATTTATTTTGCTTTTCGTATGTTTTATTATCTTCATTAATTTATCTGTGTTTTTTTTTCACGAGTTTCTTTGATTTTTATACATTTATTTTCTTATCTCAGTTTAGGTTCGTTATATGATTGAAAGCTATCATTGTTTTTTATCTTCACTTTACCTTATGAATCTAATTTTCTCCTTTACCTTTGCTTTGGTGTCATTTATTGTTTCAATTGGTATCTTGAATGCTTCATTTTTATCTTTATTTCAATTTGTTTCTTCAACCACTTTATTTATAACATTTCAAATATTTGTTCCTGTAAAGTTAGTTGATTTAGCAGGGTTCTGTTTTTATTTGCACTGTTTCTGTTTTTTGCTTTTTTTTTGTCAATTAAATTGGACGGTATAGTGTTCTATTGCTGTTTTCGTTTTATTATCTTTTTCAAGAATATTCTCCGAATTTTGCTCTGTTTCCTTCAATGTTTAAATCTATTTTTTTAATTCTTTTATATTTTATCATATTTTATTTTATATATCGATTTATTTATTTGAGTATTCACCGTATTATTATATTCAATGTTTAATGCATTAATTTTCATTAAGATATTTTTTATTTCTAGTTAATTTTCTTATAATAAAATCATCCAACAAGACATTAAAATAGGCGTCGCCGTTTTACGATAAACCCAACTTCTTGGCCCAAAAGTTTTCAATTCGAAGGTCGCAAAATTCAATTACAATCCATTCGCTTAATCCGGATTTAGGCTTAACCCGCTGGCTGCATTGAAAGCTGTCGTCAATAAATCCTTCCCGGTTCGGATTGCTTGCGGCACTGTATGGCTCGGTAAGCAAAGCAAAGCCCTGACTTCAATCGAATTCTCCGACAATGGGATTTCTTTTCTGGGCGGCAAAACCTTTTCCATCTTTCACTTTGTGGGACAAACCGACGCATGCAAATTTCAATTACGGCAGCACTTTTTTGTTGTTTTGTCGGCATTGCTCCAATTGTCCTGCTGCAGCCCAGTGCCGTGGACTCAGTTTTGTACACCCAATTATGTGGTAGCGCGCAGGTTGTCCGGTTGTTTTGGCTTTGGTCGGTATGCTCCTGTCCGACAAAGGTCGGGCACACCCAACAAACGGTCACACAGGCGTACCGAAAAGTAATTTAAATATCCTTTTAATCGACAATCTACAATCACAACACGAAGAAAATGATGCACGCAGGGAGCAAAAACGTCGGAGTGCGTCCTTTGATACGCAAGTGATCCGAATGTTAAACAACAAACTACAAAGCTACACTCTTGAGAGAACAGTTGTTGGTGGTTGGTGCCCTCAATCCTCGCGAAGAATCTGCGTCTCCCACACGCAGGCAAACATCCGAAGGGCAGTTGCATAAAAGGGAAACATTATTAGACCGCCATACATTATGTATATGATTATGCAAACACAATAAGCAGTGGAGAGCAGCAGCAGCAGCAGCAGCAGATCAGCAGCCACCGTGCGGTAAGCAAATGTCGAAAAGTGCCACCAGATGAGATGGTCCGCAGCAGGGCGATGACAACATTTTTGGAACTCCGTTGCGACTCCATCCGTGTGATGTTTGTTTTCTTTATTGCTTGTAGTGTTTCCTGTTCTTTATTAGCTTTCTCGCTTTTTCATGTCACGTTGTGTGTGTTTTTCTAAGTCTTAAAAGGAAACAAACAACACACTCATGTTCCTATCACTTTCCTATACAATAGTGTTTTTCCCATCTAGTTTCCTGGGTTTTTACACTGGTGGGATTAAAAGACACAGTCGAGCGGTTCTCCCTCTTGTGTAAATAGTTGCGAAGGGTGTGGTGTGTCCTTGCAAAGGAGTAGGGACGATAGAAAAGAGAGAGAGAGAGCCGAAGGTTAGTTTAAGGGAGCGTAAAGTGTTTGTGAACCGTTTCGCTGACAAAAGGGAAACCCCTTTTCGATGATGATTTGCTATCGAGTGGTATGTACAGTGAGTGGATTAAATATAGAAGTAGATTGATTGGAGACAAGTAATTTTGTTTTAATTTTAACATACTTCACAAAGTGTTTAGAAGAAGCAAATTTAGTAAAATAAAAAATTTATAGCAAAGTTCTAAGATTTCTAAACATATAACGAAAGCAAGCAGTGTAAATGTTTGCATCGTCCACAGCAAACAATGCACCAACGAGAGCGGGCAGGCTCAATTGCTGCTACCGGAATGGTGTAAAGAACCGTGACGTCGCTATGTAATCCTTCTGTGCTTCCCCTTCTTTTTCCTCCATTGTAACCCTCCTTTGGGCGCTTCATCCCTTAATCGACCGGTGCGGACAGTGTGATTTATTGTAATCGAATGTCCTTTCGCTTTGCTAGGAAATCGGTTGCTGATGGATATGGATTAGAGGACCCATTTCCTGCATTCCTTCAGTTCGAGTCCGTCCGTCAATTGACTAAACTAGATACAGGTCAATTGATGGATTCCTTTAGGGAGTTGCTTCCGTTAGAACGATCCATCCGTTTTATTTGGGGTAGGGAAAATGGTCCTCCTTATTCGTGTTCCAGTGCGGGGATAAATTATGCAGGACATTGTAAATTGAGGTCAAATTATGACAACAAAGGTGGGTCCATTTACTTAATACCGCTTTTAAAAGGGAATTTGTTTTTTTTTTTTTTTTTATTTCGTAATTACGGCCAGGCCGTATATCTTAATTCTATTCTTAAATCTAACATTGAAATTTCGTGAATCTTATATGCTATTTCGGCGGAGACATTTGCTTCTCCCGCCGTTGACGTGCACCTTATCCCGGGTGGGCTCGGTAGTAAAAGCTGCC
>KZ061560.1:577294-600989 GCA_002091835.1 Anopheles maculatus
TGTTGTTGTGTTTGGCGACCCCGTCGCCGGCGAAACACCCGAATTCGAGAGCATCGGTAATTGTAATTTACCGTAGTATCGAACTCAAGCACTCCGCCAGCGAAATTGCCGCCAGCCACAACCCCAAGGACTTCAACTACATAATACTGCTATCACCTGGGCTTTCGAAAGGCGACCGGCGCACATCGGTGTTACCGCGCAGAACATATATTTACTAACATGAAAGAAACAGTAAGCGACATAACATGCATGACAAGATTTAACTACACTAAACTAAACAGATGAAAGGGAAATGGGAAGGGATCATAGGGTGATTCCCATCTCTTTGGCGAAGTCGAACAGAATCCGTGCGTATTCGTAGTCCTTCTGACCCAAGATGTCGCGCATCGGCACCCCAGGGGATCTTCCTGATGCCCGAACGGCTGACAATAGTCCGGGTCTTGCCGCATCGAACTCCACGCATGACCAGAGGACGTGATCAAAGTCGTGGAATCCGTTGCTACAGCTACAAACCTTGGAGTCGGCACTGCCTATACGTTGAAGATGTGCATTCATCGCATAATGGTTCGACATGAGTCTAGACATCATGCGAATAAACGCACGATCCATCGGGAGCCTGTGAAACCAGGGACGCAAGGGAATTTGTTAAAGTCATGGAAATGTATTGAAAATATCTCTAGTCTCTTTTTCTCTTTTCCTAGTATTACGATATTCAGGCGCTTCAACTGGTCCTGCTACAGATATCCTCGATATTGGTCACATTCTAGCCTCGACATCTGCTCATCCACTATTCAGATATTTCTGGCAGACGCATCAGCACCGTCGCTGCATCTCAAATTGGGTATACTATGCCTCTTCTGTCCATGTGGATAGTCTAAAGAGACTTCACGGTTTGAGTTGTCTGGTCTGATTGTCTCATGAAATGACCAACGCACCGGAGCCTGGCAAGTCTTATTCGCGTTACGATGTCATCATTGTAGCATCTCCTCGATTGTCCTTTCACACATACGGGGCCAAAAATTCTTCTGAGGATCTGAGGATCTCTTGAGCGAGTCTGAGAGAGTTTCGTTAGTTTTTTGGACAGAGCAGTGGCGAGTTTAACAGTACTTGGACTGAGCGACCATAGGGAGCCCTTAGATCGGAAAGATTCTCCCCAAGGGCAGCCCCCTAAACTTCCTGCCATTGGCTCAGAGTCTCAGAGATTCTTTACAATTCTGACGTGACAGGTACTGAGAGCGGATAAGATACCTCTGACTATATTATGACCGGTTAGATATCTGAACCCTTGCGTATATTACAAAATCTATGTTGTTATCGGTATAATTTTCGACCTCAGATAAGTGAAAAAGTATTGGGAAGACTTCAAAAGTGTGATCACTTGACCGACATCATCCAAAGTTGATAAATAGGCGAGCCTGAAACAAATCATGTCTTTGTCACCAAACTATGTTAGGATCAGAATTGACATATAAAAGAAGAACATCGTAGTTTCCACCTTCGAGTCTCAGTTGGCGGTCTATCTAGCGTCTCATTATATCTCATCATTATATCTCTCAAAATTAATAAAGACTCTCCAGAATTTTTATCAAGAACAAGGAATGAAAGAATTGAGATTCGAACCATATTCGTCGCTGTATCAAACCACAGGTCTATGAGAGCTCTCCGGCGAACTCTCTTTTTAATGTCGCTCCTTAAGCTTGCTCACAACATCCTATCCACATTGACGATAGTCTCCTTTTGCTAATTACTTTCTATTTTACTTCTTCCAGGACACAACACGAGGGCCTCCAATAACCCGGGGGACTAATTTTTGATTGACAAACTTTTCCCTTTGAGGCTTTTTGCTCAACGATGAAGGTAAGTTTCGTACGCGTAGGCGAGAGGATTACCGACGATAGTTCTTCCATAGGTCACCACACACGCACGGACATGCGAAAATATTTTTCCCGCTTATCGAATCGCTTTCCGTATCGACGGATGATAGGGATTAGTGTCAAAAAGCGGCGAGTGTGTGTGTGTGGTTGTTTTAGGCCATGCCGCTTAAATTATGCTACTCATGTTTCCCGGCGTGCTGGTAAATGCTGCGAGGCATTTTATCGGGCACACGATTAGATAGGGATGATAATGATGACGGTGGTGGTGACGGGGATTAGACGCTCGTGGACTCGATTATGATGAAGTTGATGCTTGTCAAACACTGTATTACATGATCGTTATGATTGCATTATGGTGCGATGGGGGGAGATGAATAATTTACTCGGTGAGAGTTTGAGAGAGAGAGAGATAGGGAAGAGAAAGAATCGTTAAATCAAAGCCCGTTGGCAACGTGTCGGGCATGTTATGGTGTGTGGATGTCCGGGCTACGAACTAACAGTCAGCAAATAAAATGCATGACACAAGCAAAAACAAAACGACTGCTGAAAACATTGCGCATGACGCAAATTTCTCTGTCTGCGGAAAATATTCCTTTTTTTTGTTTTTATATCACAGAATTTGTCCTGGAAAAATGGAGCATAATTTGAGCAAAATAGGTCTGTCTTCACTTCAAATACTCGTTTTTAATGTGTGGATATTATAACTTGTAGTTCTTGCTCCCCCATTTCCTTGCAAAAGGAAACACAGTTTCCATCCGCTTCCACAAGGACATATTTTCCAGAGTGACCGCCGTCACAGAAATCGATAAATGTCACCAGCAGAGCACAGGATTATAGCACTTCATAGCAACGCACCACCAGCAATAAAAAAGGCATTGAAAATTGAGGTTTGGGTGGTCCAGCGTATAAATGTTTAATTTTTATAATAATTGAAAAAAACCTCAACTCCGGCGCAGAGTGAGTTCCTCGTCGAAGCTATTGACGGGTGTTGTGGTTTTCGATTTCGGACTGGGAACCCAGAATTAAAGGGTTCCAGAGCAGAGTTTCCGATACACATCGCAACCCGAATCGAACCTAATCAGGCTAAATTGTGCGCTCCCATCGTTGGGACTTGATTTATGGGTCCTTGGTGTCCATCTGGTAACTGGACACCGATCGTGTTCGTGCCTTTTTAAAAAAGAAGCGAGCCTCACATAAAGTTCGCATGTGAGTTGATTGGTCAAATAAAAATTTCATACAAGAGGAACTCCTCTCAACGTGATTAGTACCTTTATCGGGAAAGTTTGACGATATAATCGGGTCTTATAAGGGGTAGAAAGATAGCAACAGCAAAAAAAGAAACCCTCTTAAAGAACCACACACACACACACACATAAAAAAGGATCAAATAACGCAACAGTCTGCATCCCCTTCGGTCAATTGTAAAGGCATTCTTCGGTTGTTGAATGTCCACCACACGAGTTTTGGCCGCTTTTTTTTTAAAGATGTTTTAGAGCGTTCTTCTCTTCTGCGCCCTCAAACTCCCAAGACGACTGCTCATTTTCGTTCCCAAGTCCAGTCGAACGCCCTCCGCTATTGGCGAGTTCGTAAAGTGAGGTTAGGCTGGCACGTGATGGCACATGTTTTGTGGCGTACGATTCGTTTCGATACGTAATTGAGTGGGCAGAAAGTGGTTCCATTTCAATGGTGTTCGTTGATTTGTTTGTTGGATTGGGTGTGTTGTTGAGTTTCGGAAACAGGGGATTCCACGTTTTCCCCGACTGTTGAGGAAGCACGAGTGATTAAGGGATGTTTTATTGAACCATCAAAAGGCTAATGATTTCCTAATGAAAGTGCACTGGCTGGCTTGGGCAGGACATTAGAGGAAAAAAAGAGCTACCAACGAGGACTGCCGGTCAACTGACCATTGGAATGGAAATGCGTTAACATAATAACGCTTAAAAGCCCCAACGCACCAATGCATTCATAGGTCCGGCTATATACATATCCTTGATCCTTTTGTTCGCAGGATCAAACGTTTCCACGGCGTATGTGTTTGGCTTCGATTCTGTCTGTGTTCTATGAAAACAAAAATATGAATAGGCCTTTCATGTGGAAGTTCACGGATCAGTGGAAGTAGGAAGAGGTTGCCTAGTCCATTAATTATGTGGAGGAGGCTGAGCTCAACAGCTTGTAGTTATTTAAAGAATTGTTAACAAACAAAATAAACAAAGTCTTTAACAAAGTATCATAAACAATTTCCACAAAAGATTTCCACAGCTTCTGTTCGATACAATCTCACTCACCAGGAAACCTCAATCTTAATCCTAATCGTCCGTATTTCCTTCCGCTCAAAGAAGAACTCTCGAAAGAAGGGAAAACTGCCCCAAGTAGCAACAAGAAGTGTACTTTTTGTCACCATAACACGTACTTGCTTTTTATCCATTTTTCATAACAAAATGCACAACAAAAAACGGTAACACTCGCTACACCCATTTGTGCTACGCCCGTTGTTGGCTTTTCCGATTTCGTCATTTCGTCCCTATTGATCCTGTGCAATGAATGGGAACGATCGCACACACACACGAACCCGGAAACCCTAAATCGTTCGGAAATTTCCTTTTCCCATTTGTAAAAATCCCATTGTCAACGCGCCCGATCAATGCGCGTCATCAGTTATCGGTGTGACAGTGCAGGCCCTGCCTGCCTGTTTTCATCCCATTGTTGGCTGTCGTCGGTGACGCCGACGAAAACAGTCAATAAATCGAAGTGTGCCATCGGTGGGAAACTCGTGACAAAAAGGGTGGCTCTTTACTACGTTGAGCGGGTGCTTGTGTGTTTACTTAGACTTGTTTGTGCTACAATAACTGTCGGGACGGACCTGCCGAGAGTTTGACGTTCCGTTTGAAGTTTATTCCGGTTCGGTTTATTTATTTTCATAACAACCCATATCGACTGCGCTGGTTTGGTGTGGTTAAGGGACATTATTTGCATACATCTGTATGATGTTTGTCAGCCGCCCTGGAGGTATAGCCACTTCATACAAAATATTTGATAAGGAACGTACATAAACTAAATAAAGGAAACGGTTATCGGAAGGAAAATGGAATGTTGGTACGTTGCATCATTCATTAATGATAGTAATGTGACAAGGATGAACTGGTTTTATCAATAAATATCCGTTTTTCCCTTATCGAATTTCTATTTTGCATGTCATCGCCTTTTGAAGGCGCAGTTTGAAACAGATTTTGATGCTCGGTACGTACAGTGATGTCCATAGCAATAAGGTCACTCGTGTAATTCCTTTTTTTATTTTTCTTTCAATTAAATTCTATATGGGAATGTAGTTATTTATTATTTAAGACTCTCTTTAAAACTCTTGTTATTTAAGAGTGACATCACACAACAATAAAAATGTGATTTTTTCATTGATTTCAATTAGGTGCAATGAAAGTTGAACAATATTGAAAGGCAAAATTAATAAAAATGGAAACATTTAATGTTAGTTTTAATATATTAAATTTTTAACCATTTACACCCGGGATATGGCGTGGTGCAAGGAAGAAATGCTTTGCATTATATAGTAAAAATACTTAATAAACGGGTAATGATGAGTAACATTAATAAGCTAAAAGCATAGAAATAAATAGAAAAGATAAGACATTTAATTTATTTATTTATTATCCATTATGACGGCACGACGCCGTATTGTCACCACCGCGTGTGATGATTACAAATAATTCTTAAGATTAACAAGGCATTTCCTCCTTGTTATTTGCTACAAGACATTTAATTTATTTTAAATAAAAAAATCATTAATAAAATTGTCTAAAACCTTGTTTTAATGTTTATAAAATGAATTTAAACTTCCAAATTTTAAACTCTCTATTCTTTACCCGTCCGGGGCGGCCCGGTGGTGATGCGACAGCGGCGCCGGTCTTCACACAGCAGGACCGGGGTTCAAGTCTCATCTAGGCCGTTCCCCCATAGTGAGGACTGACTAACCAACTATGCGGTATCAATTAGTCTAGTAAGTCAGAAATAGCAGGCATGACCTTAAGAGGTCGTTAGGCCAAGAAAGAAGAGATTTTTTACCCGTCACTAATAATTGACAATTATTAATACGAGGGCTGACAATAAAGTAAGGTCTCCAACGCTGCAACTTCGCCGGATCACGCGCTAGGCGAAATCTGGCAACACCGCCGTGTTCCTTGATTCCCCCACTACCACTTTGCTGCTGGGTGAGGCTTCCCCGACCGCTCAGTCTTGGCTGAGAAGCCGTCAACGATGGAGATACCCCTCGCGTCAGCGTCCAAGTGCGAATTGCGTTCTGTAATACGTTTTTTTGGTGCGAAAAAGGTGACACCTATTGAAATCCATCGTCAACTAGTTGAAGTTTACGGGGAAAAGTGTATGGACATAAAAACGTGCGTAAGTGGAGCCGCGAGTTCAATTCCGGGCGCACTAATGTTCACGACGAGGAAAGAAGTGGCCGACCGTCGGTCTCGGATGCGATTGTTCAAGCAGTGGAGGCAGAAATGCTCAAAAACCACATGTTCCCCGCCCTGAAAATACATCTCTTAGGGAAGAAGTTTGAAAGTGATGCGGAGGTTCAGAAAGAGGTCAACACCTGGCTGCGCGAGGCGGACGGAGAGTGGTATTCTGCCGGCATAGACAAGTTCATCGTGCGGATGCGCAAGGTGTTGGAAAAAAATGGCGATTATGTAGAAAAGTAGCCAAGACCTTGGCCTTTCCAACGGTGTATCGCTTTTTGTAAATAAATGTCATTTTCTATGAAATAAAAATTGGAGACCTTACTTTATTGTCAGCCCTCGTAGTGTAATTATTAAAAAAAAATTCCGTTTCCCAAATATTTTCGAATTTCTTTTCATATTTATGGGGCTGGGAGCCGTATTTTCCCTTTTAATATTTATCGAACATCTATTTTTGTTTAACAACTAAACAAAGCCTTCAAGAGCTGCTTGAAAAAGGCAAATCAATTCTGCTTGTAACTTCACTTCAAACGAACATTTAGGTGTAATTTTCATTTGAAATTTTCAGTCTAATAATTCTTTAAAGTTCCTTCTAAAACAATGAAAAGGAGTTTTAATAAATATTAAAAAATCTAAATTATCTACAATAGCAGCACGTTTTTGCTGAAGTTTTAAAGCTAATAGCAGGTTTGATAGAATCAAATTTTGTTGCAAGAATGGTCTTATTATAATAACCAACACTGTACTCTCGAAGCATGAAAACTGATATTAAAATTTGGCTGAGCGTAGTGTCGTTTTAAATTGTATGTTTCTATAATTTAAAAAGCAATAAAATTTAGATTTTGCATTTAATTATACTATGCGATCAATTTTAAGTGAGAAAGGATTAACATCATTAAAATAAACTGTGTAGATTATTCCAAAGCAATTCATTTTAAAGTCAGGATATCTTACCTTAGAATGACAGACACATTTTCCAATCGGGTTGTGCTTCGTCACTGCAGTCGACGAGTACAAAAAAGGAGTTCAGATGAAAAGAAAGTAAAAAATTAGGCATCAACAAAAAGAGTTCCTTAAACTGAAGAAAAATCGACACGATGAAAAGTCTTTTCGTGTGTAATTTCTTCCATCAAAAACCAGGGAAAAACTGCGACGAAACTCTTCATCTCACCAACGCTTTTTCGCTGTTAATTATCGCTAACGAGATACGGAAAATTGTGTTTATTTTGTAACCTTTCCATCCCACTACTCTTCCCGACCGATTTCGAACATTCACGTGCGTCATTCACGGCGGTGTGTTTGGGTATGCCTTTCTTTTTTGGTTCCCCCTAACGAGACGTACAGTGCCGAACATTTAAAAAAGATCAAACGGGAGTTCGGGTTGAAAAGTTTGGCTTAAACAAATTTATCTACAAAAACCCTCTGCTCCTTCTGGACTGTCCTCCGACAGCTTACCGGGTCTGTCTCCAGCGATACCTTCACCTGTCATTCTGGGGGTGATGATGCTGCTGTTTTGAATCGTAGAAATCACTGTGTAGGTATATTTTCTCTTGGGAATGATTGGTGTGTCACCGAGACGAGAGCAAATGGTAAACAAAGATGTCCTTGCTCTGGGTGCTTCAAACATTAAACAAAGAGATAGGAAAAACAAAAGCAACTTTCAATTGATTAAATAACGAAAAACTCGTGTAGGAAGAGACTAAACAAATGAGAGGGAAAATTGTACAGCAAACGAACCCGCGGTAGCAGTCACTCTAATGAGCAAAGAATGTTTCGCGCGGGGTGAAATAAAACTGCAACCAAGGGTGAAAAAGACAAAGGAAAAACCACGAATCACTGCACCGACAATGACCATTGACGTATCACGTGCCGATCTCTTTTCGGGCACAAGAAACAAGGATCGTCAAGAGATAGAATTCCGGTTCGTTGCCAAGAAAAATAGCTTCACTCAGTCGCTCGGTCGGAAAGCGGTGGCCCGTTCATTGTTCAACTGCCAGCCAGTTTTTCCCAGTCGAGATTTGGCCGTTTCACTCATTCGCACTAACCCTACCGAGCCACCTGTTTTCTTTTGGCATCCGGAAAAAGAAAACCGAACGAAGAGGAGGCGCTATACCGTACGGCGGTATAACAATGCGCTGCGCATTGTCAGCACACACATAACAATGCGAAGCGTTTTTCCGCAATTTTCCCACCCCCGGTTGGGAAAATGGGTGGAAAAGCCGATTGTTGTCCGGTTGGTGTGGAGAAAAAGTAGGTGGAGCTTCTGTTGGCGTGCGACGAGCGAATCTTTTGTTACGAAAAAGATGGTGTCTTGGCATCAAAACAGGGCTGAGGTCTTTTCGATTTGATAACGATAAGGGTCTTATGAGATTTTGGTAATAGAAATTAGGAAAGAGTTTGTTGGCTTTTAATGAAGATTTTGCAAGACTTTCGAATACTTTACTCAATTCAGAATTGATATAGGATGATAGAGAGTCATTCTGGAACCATTGAAGCTTTCCTAATGTACGCTACAAGAGTATTTAAAGGTATTCAAAGTGACTGATAACCAAACAGTTTTTGTACGAAGTGTCTCCAGAAGTTGCAGTATAAACTATCCGGAGTTATGAGCTGCAATTCCTGTAATAAACTGAGACAAATGTCTAGCTTGATCTTGTTGCAAAATCATCTCCAAAACCGTGCATGTATAGCATCAAGACTTGACTGGGTTCTAGACAGACTTCTAAACATTTAATCACATTTCACTGTAAGCAAAACATCACGTGATAAGAAGTTTGGTCGGCACGTTGTATGCTTCCTTCAAGAGTCCGAGTTTCTAGGTCACCTTTTTATTATGAAATTGTAAGGTTCCTTCACAACATTGTCGGGCTCGATTCATATCAAGCTGAAGTTAATAGGAGGATGCTGAGCGAATGTTAGTCAAACAAACCTGTTGTCTAAGCAACGGCCATGACAAAACATTTCACTCTGTTGCATTGTCGATCCGGTGGCGCCCCGAGGGTCACTCGTGGTGCTGATAAGGCGGTAGAATCTTTCCCGCAGTAGAAAGCCGTACTTGGTGAAAGGTGTACTTGGTCGAGCTCGAATAATTAGCTCAGTTTAACACTGCTTTAGAAATAAACCCATCCATTGTTTGAGCTCCGTAATTTATGTGCTCATACCCAAGTGACACCAACATGATTGATCGTCCGAACGGGGATAAAAGGGCTGCTAGCTGGGAAAGAAAAGAAACCGGGAACTCTAATTACTAGCCCACGTGGTGTAATTATTCGTAGCCATCCGATCCGAACCGATGAATATTGAATGTTTGTCGAAAGGCGGCTCGGTTGAGATATGTGTCTCTCGAATGGACAAGAGAGAGAGCGAGGCAGAGAAAACGTAAAGGCGAAGGATTACCGACGCCATTCCAGCGAGTGTTGCGGTTTGCTTTGGTGACGCCGTTTTCTCACGGCTGACGTTGATCGATCGGTCGATGGATTAGACGTTGGAAGTTTTAGGGATTCGTATCCCCGGGTTTTTGAAGCTACCGATCGATAGAAAGCATTATCTGGAAGCTGTCATCATGGAGCTCTCTATACGGATTGATGGCTCATAGACACTATAAATTGTTTTTTCAATAAACAGCAACACACCATCTCCAGACACAATTTTAGCTTCCCATACGAGACTCCAACACCTAAAGATTCCAAGGTCTCCTCGGGGCCTCGATAATGCCGCATTGCGCTATGCGAAGCTCGAACTACGCATGCACGACGCTACCTTCGCAAAGCGCAAGGTCATGGCAAACATGGATGCAGCATGGCTACCTTCCAGGACCAGCGCACACCAGACGAGACAGACAGAGAGAAAGAGGTCTTTGTTGAATGCGCAATTCAGCAGAGGCATTTCGTTTCTGCGTAATGTCTGGCTTCGTTTGATATTATCCGCATATTTCTGTAAGTTATGTTTGCCCCATTCCATTGCTGGGGGTCACAACTGCCCACCGTTGCTTGTCTAGGATGCTGGATGCTGGAACAAAGAAAGAGAAGCGTCTTTGCCTAGCGTTGGACAGTGCTGATATCATAGCAAGTGGTAGGTCGGCGATGGAATGTCTTGTGGAAGAGAATGAGGAGCAATAATCGCTTGGACATAATTAAAACGAGTACTGGGTTTGGCTGGTTCGAGTCTACTGGTTCTGTGTGCGCGTGTAGAAAGAGGTAAAGAAGAAAATGCTGGAAAAGAGAGTTATTGAGGCTCACCTAGAAAAGAAACCCTTAAAGGGACTGAGGTTAAAGAGACATACTTTTAGTGCTTTATAGTTATTTAAAACTATAACAAAAATCTCTGTCTTATTGAATTATTTTTAACTAGATGGGAATCCTTGTTAAAAATGGATTATTTAACACTCTTTAGTTGTACAAGATTTTTGTTATATCAATAACAATAATATTTAATATTGCATGATAAAATATTTAAATTAAATGAAGAAAAAAAATCCATCTTCAAAAATTCACTCCAATGACCAGTTGGCTATCCTCTTTCGACCATAGTGAGCAGAACACTACAAATGTTACACCTCAGCAGATGGCGCTACGTTGCAAGCATCGTCCAAAGACGCCTCCCTTACGGCTTTCGAGATGAAAAGCTTGTACGTTACTGATTTCGTTAAGATTTTCCTTTCGCGAGGAAATTTTGCGAAGGCCACACTGTAGCTTTAGCCTCACAAATTTCTCTATTGCGAAAAGAGTTCAAAAATAATAAACCCCTCAAAAGCAAAAACTTCCCGCGCACAGTCGTCCAGCGAGATCGGGAGCACACGACTCTGGATGCTGTGCGAAAGTTTTTGGGCGGGTTTTTGGGTATAAAAATACGATTAACCTGGTAACTTGTTGTTTTCGCTAACGCATCGTAAAACGTCGTGCACCGTGGAGCGGGTTTAATTTTATACTGGCGCCCTAAAGCTGGAAGCCTCATTGATTTATTAAGCCGAAAGGAGAGCGAGAAAGAGATTGTGTGTGTTGCATTCTATTAGGCTTCTTCAAAGCTTGGGGTTGTCTTCCTTGTCCACCCTTCTCATTTTAGCTTATCGACTTAAGCTTGATGGACTAATTAAAATATTAATATCAGATTACATCGGTGTCCGAAAATGACGAGATGTCAAACCGTCTGGTGCAGGGCGCAAGAAGGAAGGCGAAAGCATAAACGTATTAGCAGCATAACTGGTGATCACATAAGGCAAAGATTTCGGCCTCCACCCTACGGTCGCTCAGTTTGCAAATGTTTTCTTTGTGTAGCTTTACCGTGCCGTTTCTTGCTCGCAAAGGAAAGTGTCATGTTTCATTCAAATTCCACTTTTTGACATGCGGTGACGTTTTAATTGTGCGCCACAGCGGGTGAGAAGGCTTTCGGGTTGGAATGGGGCGTTGATACGTTCGATGAACGCTACCGAGAAGCGAGACGAGAACAGATTTGATGAAGCTCGTCCTGAGCGTGAAGCTTTCGTGGTACAGTGTGGGCAACCGTTTGGACGATGATCCTTGGTGAAAGATTTCACGACCTGAGCTAGCTAGTTCTATTCAAGAAAAGGGCGTTGTAACATCCATCTTTACTATTGGATAGTTTATTGATTTTCTGTAAGTATAATTTATAACCTCAATTTAATTCTGATTTCTCTAAACTTTATCTAGGGATGGATTTGAATAATTGTAGACAGTATTCCTGTACCTTGAATACTTCTAATGTAACCTAAATAATTCTTGAACAACACTCTTGTTACTCTCACAGCCCTCCGCGAGGAAATTGAATTCACTGCTGCGAGAGGACAATCCAAAAACTCATGATTTCCATAAAGTGATATGTCTGTAGTTGTAGCGTTATTTCATTCTACAATGTAACACTACAATTCGAACCGCCACATCCTTACATCAGCTGCCGAACGTATTGTGCTAGCGATGGAAAAGAAAATCCCTTCTGCAGTAGTAAAACTCCCTTTTTTGAACGTGTGCCACAAAAAAAGTAGCTCGCGTCGGGTCGTCTGGCTAGTTTGGCGCCAGCAAGTCTGGCCAACGGAACACACAATCATCGTTTACCCCCATCCAGATCCAGCATCCGCATGGAAAAGCTCTGTAAAGATTACACGAAATGGTAAATGAAGTAATGAGGAAGCTGTATGAACGGAGAGATTGTTCAATTACATGATTTATTAATTAAATGTTGGTTAGTAAAATAATATAAAGGAGAAAGATGCATGCATTCGAAAAGAAATACAATAGCTTTGCCTACCTTCAGGCGTTTATCGATTCGAGTAGCGCCATCTACATTCAAATAGCGGAAGCTAACCGATTGGCAGTTTCAGGTGTTTCAGATGAATAAAAATATTGGTTTCGATTTGTAAATGAAAATGTATCGTTAAATGCATTAACTACTTCTTTTGAATGCTCTTTACACTATTAAATGATTTTTTAAATCAGTTTAGACCTATTTATAGTTTAGAAAAGAGACTAAATACAGCAGACGCTTACAGGCTCGTAGTTGGTTTCCAAACACATTTCCATTTGATTACTGTTTTTAATTTTTTTTTAAATATTAAAAAGTCTGTTTCACAAAGCTTATTTAACAAGCACCAAGCAACACGTAAAAGCTTGCTAGAATGAATGCTCACTTATTGTTTCTCGCAGTTGGAAAGTATGCTTCAAGCATATTCACTTCCAGTTACTTATTGCGCAAGTCTTGGCAAATTCATTTTTACCCCTTCAATTTGTTGCAATTTTCATTGCAGTTTTATTCCATCCTGATAACGCTGATAAATTTATTATAAATCTTATAAATTATATTAGTAAAAATAAAATAAAAACGACGACAAAACGACAAACACAGTGCACACTATCTCCCTTGCATAGAGCCTTGTATACTCTCCCCCAGGACAAACATGCATTTCTTATCCATCGCTAACGGAACATTACCGCACACAAACAAATTAACCTCGTTAAATACAATCCCATTACATATAGTCAATCCTTCCGCAGAATCAGGCGAACAAAAAAAAAAACGAAGGAAGGTTCTTGGAAGTGAAGAGGGTTTTTCGTCCATCCTCAGTCAGCAGTGAATTAAATTTCCTCGCTGAGGATAAACGCGCACTAAGGACTTCAGGCATTAGTTTCGGTCTGTTTGATGGCGGGAAGTATCGATATCGATTGGTTTTAATTGGAAATCATCACGGTTCCAGTGGTTCCTGCAGGTTGGACTATTTTTTGCAGATCAGGAGAGAATATCCCTTCGGGTATTTGCGATACAAATGTTTATCTGAGTATCTTTAGTTGTAGCACAACCTATAGAGAAGAAGCTAATATCCTATTCTTGGGTTTAAATGAATATTTTATGTTCTTTACTTTTGTGAGTCAAATAAAATTGGTGATAAGTGGCAATAAAACTCAGCATCCTTTGCAGTGCTTCAGAAACCGTTTCATTAATTTCATATGATCACTTTCTCCATCATCCTAAGCCCGACACCTTCACCCGTAATGACTCATTTGTTAGCGAATTAGTACGCTAAACAAGCTTATGCAAATGAGTATCCTAGAGCCCATACCGAGCTCAGTATCGTTGCCCGGCTAAGGGCGCTTCCGTATCGAACACTACCAGGAGACCAGGCGCGGTAACAAAGCCAACCGATAGAATAACATTAATTATAAACTAATTATCTACTACGTGCCAGCTGTCCCTTTTGCTAGCAGGGATGATGAAGCAAAGGATTGCCGTGAAGTAACTTTGTCTTGTCTTGTAGCGAAGCAAGTACACAAGCAGGCGAGTTCTCATCATCTGAGATGAAAATAAAAAAAGGCGGGCCCCGGTTTACCTGTAAGAATAATTTAAACTGAAACTTCTGCTCGCTTTCGTTCGCTTCGAAATTTCCTCTTATCACGCCTGGAAAATACGAACCGGGAAAAGTTTTCCCTAACACTGCCGGTGGAATTTTTAATAACTTCCCAAAAGCTGTAATCTGTTATTTGGGGGTTGGAACGGGAAGAAGAATTTTCGCAAAGTTTCTTCACGTTTTTTGTTCAGGTTTTTCTTTCGGAAAAATGCGTGCCGGTATGGCATCACGATTGGAGGGTGCTTTTCCCTTTGGCAGGAAGGAACTTTTTTCATTAAACTCAGTGTCAAATTGAACTCGTAATTCAACATTGGCACGCGTTCCTCGCCAGCAAAAGTGAGCCGACGGAACGAAGTGGTGCTGTTGGGCAAATATTGAAACATTCTTCTCAAACTGAGAGTAAATCGGAAAATCCGCCACGAAGCCACCATTAATCAAATCCATTCTGAAGGCAAGAAAAGCGGGAAAAGGAATTCAAATACCGAGAAACCCACAAACAGTTCCTTCCTTCCTTTCGCGGATGGAAAAGTTAAAGTAACAACACTTGAGATAAACGTCTTTCGCTCTCTGTCGCTCGAGATGTATTTTGCTTTGGATTAAGCGTCTTGCTGGGCGCAGAAAGCACAAGAACAGAACGCCGTTTGGTCGACAACATTCCAGACATGGTCGTAAATTTGCTGCCTGTTATTGCCAAGCCACCGTATGATCATAATCGTTCGTTTCGTTTAGCGCTAGAAATACGATAAAATGGCTGGAAAAGCAACCATCAAGAAGCAAGAAAATTGTGACGCGTGTAGAATTTAAGTCCTGCCCGACCTTGGCGTACCCACACATGCGAACATAAACATGAATTTTCCACCGACTGACGACTATTCAACAGACGAACCGGAGAGAGTAAAAACGACATTATTTGTGTATATATTTTGAGCCCGAGGAGGATTATACTTTCGCAATATTAATGGTACAAATTAAATTAAAATATCAATCTAAAGGGGGGTTTACTGTTTTTATTGCTTTCTTTCCGAAAAAAACGCCCCCGGCAAGCTTTACTGCCCATTCCATCGAAGCTGGGAAAGGATGATGATCGACATTTTGCACCAAGTCGACAGTTGGTCGACAGGTTGTTAGCTCCAACCTCTTTTTTCGATGGGTTTCGATGCTCCTGCTGACCCCCCATATTAATGTTCGCTATTTAATGGGTTTGCAGACCCAGAAAATGGTTGGGAAAAGCTTTATAAAATATCGTCTCTAATGGCCGGCGTCGGGTTTGAGCCGGCTGGAGTGGAATGCAAACAAACGTCAAGAGCGAAATGCGAGTTGGGTTCGAGTATGTTGTAAATTCTGGTGATTGCCGGATTGCCTACAGTCGGCTTTAAGTCCCAAGCTAAATCTGCGCCTCGGGGCTGCAAATCATCCAAATACTCGTGTAATATGGTACCCATATTGAAACGATTTAAATCAACCAGCACCCTCGGCACGCCCGAAATCCGGGCATGGTTGGTGCGTTGTAAAAACACATTAATGAAACACCTGTTCCGGGGGCTTTGGCCTTTCTCTCTCTCGTTAAGGTGGATGGGAAGGATGGGAAGGATGGAAGAGGGAGCGGAGGTGGAAAAGCCGAGAGTAAAAGTAAACATTCCCGACAGACGGTACAGAATGGTCACACACGTTCGCGTGTATCGTCTGAGGCTGATACAGTGGTGGCTGTATTTATATGTGTTGAGAAGTTAGGGACTGAAACTTCGGTCTTTGTTGGTCGCAGTTTTGAGCATTAAATAAGCTTTGATTTTTATTTGTATTAAACTCTCACGAGTACAAGGACTCACTGCTCGGCTCGTAGTGATCACACACGGCATTAAATTCACGATACAATGAAAGAAATAGATCAGAGTTCATAGTATGAACAAATTAAGCAGATGCTCTAGCTTTTGACAGAGATGGATACGCCCTTTAAGTGGGTTGTGGAGTCCAGAGGACCACGAGCAATTACGGCGCTTCGAACTCCATAATGGGATACGGACATCATAAGCATGCTATCTTCAGTTGGCCTCTATCTATGGCCCTGGAAACGAATTCGGTATGTTAGACCGAGGAGCGCCCCAAGGTCCGCTGTAATCCAGGGGAGCTCTCTAGGAACATCTCTAGGAACGCTCTAAGGATCGGGCAGCCGTAGACCACCACACTACAGATTCATACTCAATTCCAGATAAAAAGATTCCTTGGCTGTAGAGTATGTTAGTCGACGTCGGATCACCCAAATCCTACGCCACAAGCTTCAGCAGGCTTCCCTGATCCCTGGAAACGATGTGCTCTAGCAGGCCATGAAAGCTCAACTTATATTCAAGGAGCATCCCAAGGTCGCTGCCACAGCGTAGATGAGCGCCTCACCAAAGATTCCAAATGTCAATCGTATTCTCTCAATTCTGATGGAACCGAGATCTGCTTCTTCGATCCGGAGTCGTTTGAGGAAGTCGCACTGACATTTATTTCATCCATAATGACGGCTTAACGCCGTATTGTCGCGTCGCACTGACATGCGAAGGATGTTTTCATCAAAGGCTCCAACTATTCTCTGATAGTAGTATGACACCTTCCTAGTTGAGCATGAAACCCAATGTCCTCATCTTATCAGTATCAGCCACCAATAGGATACCTGATAGGCCATACAACTCGAGGTTTATTCTCTTTCTCCATGCACAACTTACTCGCAAACACCGCAAGACTACAAGTAAGAGTATAGGTATCCTCTCGCAACATAGTCCAGGAGTCGTGCATGTAGAAGATTAGTTGACGTATCAGGAGTTTGTGGACTCCATATAGTCACGATTTCCCATCATAATGCCCCTATATTGGTAGGAGAGCTGTACTTTCACCTTGAGACGAGCGTCCTCAACTTATGCACTTACCAGTCGTGGATTACCATGGTTCGGGTATCTAGCAAGCCAGTTCTTACGTCGCCTGGATTCTCAATCACATACTTAGGACCTCATATTTTAGTCAGAATTACATTTCACACATCGCTGAGTCGGAACGGGTAAAAATTGTGTCCTAGATTACAAAGCTGGGGTATAACATTTTCTTGGAAAAATACCTTTGCACTTTGGCCGTTCTGGCCCTCAACAGCTTTACCAGTTTCACAGGGAATCCGTACTGCTTCATGAACTTCCATATAGCTTCCATTCCATAATCCAGTCTGTGGTGTTTTAGGTCACCTTGAACCGATATGTGGAGATGGTGTTTATAAAAAATCTGGAGAAATTCCTCCAATAAAACCAAATTTTTTCTAAAATAATAAACTGTTTACACTTCTAATTAGCACCATCACTGTGCACCACAGCAAGTTCTCATTTTGTAAACTCTACCATCCATCGGCAGTCGATTGACCGAAATTTGATGGAAAGAGGTTGAATAAACAGTTTTTCCCATCCCGGCGGCAATACCATTTCCGGGCGGGCGTTTGGAAACTGCATCGATGCGGTGTCGGGAGGGTAGCATGTTGTTCTTATACACCCTGCCAGCATTCCAACAGCGGACTCACAGCGGTAGCAAACGCAGATTAAAGCAAGTCCGGGGGAGGATGTTTGCCGAGCGAGGAATCACACAAAGGTTGGTAAAATTCCTGGCCCGGTGAGATGGTGAGAATGTGGGAATTTCACCAGCTGGATGCGTGGTGGTTTGGATCGTAAAGTGTTTGTCCGACCGAAAACGCTGGTTGTGGCCAACATTTATGACATTCATTAGTACGGTCCGGTTGCGATGATTTGATGGCATCATAACGCGCGCATTCATTTCGGTTGGCAAATTACCTTCACGCGAAAGGAGTTTTCAGGCGGCACGTGAATGAGTTGAGCTCCATCAATCATCTCTCCCTGAGGGTGACAGCGATGGGCGATGTCTGTTAGAAGTGGCGCTGATGAATACGCTGACATAAGGGAAAAATCTTCTTCAAGAAACGGTGCGCCAAATCGATACAGTAGAATCGGCAAAGTTCAATGGCGCCTCGAACGCGACACGTCCCTACAAGTTTCACGCCAAACGAGAAACGACTCATGCCGAGGGTTCGTTTCAAGATGAAAAATCGATATCTTATTGCTTCCGTCTTCGGGCGGCGAAGGCGTTCACAGGAGGTGGGCTAAATTGATGACGCAAGTTACGTTAAGCGCCACTAGCCACTTGCCGTTTGGGGAAAAACCGAACTGAGAAGCTTGCTTGCTTCCACATTCGCGAATTTACGAACAAACTCATCCTACCCGATTCGAGCGGTGGTACTGTTAAAACCGTCGGCTGTCGCTAATGATTCAATTATAATAAATTTCAGCGTCGAAGATTTTCCACGCCACACGAGAACTGTCTCATCAGCACCGTGTGGATCCCCAACGCAACGAATAAAGGAAAACTCCTTTCACTCGCGATTCCTCCCCAAGGTGCTGATGGGTAGGGCTTAATGGGATTACTTTACGATGTCCCCTTGCCTTCTTCGTTCCGTTCGTTCGTTGCGCAAAAGAAAATGCGGGAAAAACCCGCTCCCCGAACAGTGGGAAACGATACTGTTATTGATCTGATTCCTTTTGCTCACTGACAGGAAAGGGCAATTTATATTGATGCCACGGTAGAAATCGTGCCTATGCAAATTTATGCTGACGCACCGAGTCTTGGTTCGGTTTTTTTTGCTCCGAACGCACAATCTGGTCGCTTGGTTCTTTTTATTTTCCCCGGTGGTACGTGGTTCATTATGCAAAGAAAGCGAGAAAAATCGCCTCCAAGTTTTGTTACCTTTTCTTGCCCGATTTGTTGTCGTCCGGAGGGAATCAATAATTGGAAATAAATCAATATTTTCCTTCCTTTATGCTAGGAAGAGTATTATCTACTGAGATTGGTATAGAACAATTCCATTCCTTAAGAATTTCTCTTATTTTCTATTTTGTTATTTACGTTTCTATATTTTTCTTAAAATGTTTATTGTTTCCTTACACTTTTTGTAACTTTCTAAATCATTTATTATATTCTTGTTGAAAACAATGCTTATTTTTCTTTGATAAGTGAATTTTGTTTGTTTATTTAACATTTACTGTTGTGTTAAATTTATTTTGTAATTTGTAATTGTTATTCTTTATTGTTTGCCTAAAGGTTTAACAACAATTCGCTTACATGCTAGTTACTAAAACTGAACTAAACCTAACCTAACCTAATCAGATAAATGACCAAGGAGATAAAATGGGGTGAGGGAATATTCAGGAAGAGGAAAATAATCGGGAGCGGAAAGTGGATAATGAAAGATGATAGTCAAAAAGATGGAAAGAGGAATTGAAGGTGCGGATAGCGCGTAGAAGTGGATCGCTCCTCCCCATTGATGTACGGCGGTGAGGTATGAATAAAGGGGAACGTGAGCGGAGTGAGCGCGCAGGAACATATAGGGGAATAGAGGAGAGCAGGACAGGTGCATCAATGGCATTTAGCAAAACCGACGCAACAAAGGAGGACTGTGAATAGGATCTGCAAGTTTCTAGTAACTGCAGACCAAGCAACCGACATCTTTCCTCGTAGCCAGGCAAGCCAACAGACCAATCACCAGGGGATTTACGTATATCAAATCTGGTGAAGGACCTTTGAACACGTTTGATGCGATCGACGTGGGTCCTGGCGGTAGGGGACCAGATCACAGAGCAGTACTCTAACTGTGACCTGACCAAGGCGCAAAATAAGGCTTTGAGGCAGTTGGGGTCGCTGAAATCACGAGCTACGCGTTTCAAAACACCCAGGGATCGTCGAGCAAGTATTGAATCTGTTTTCTTTTCAACTTCTATTATTTAATTATAAATCATTATTGATTTTTAACTTGTTCCATTATCATTTACAGTGTTTCTCACTTGATAATGCAAAGTTACCTATGATTTTTGCAAACGCTACATACGATTTCGTATGGAGCGTTTGCAAAAATCATAGGTAACTTTGCATTATCAAGTGAGAAACACTGTATCATTATCAAGCGTCAAGGTTTTCTTTAAAATATTAATCACACATCTCATTTACCCTTTTCGTTCACAAGTTTTCGTTTGTTCAACGAGTTTTTTTTGTTCTACTTGTTTTTTGTTCTATTTATTTGATTTGATTTGTATTTGCGTTTGCTTTTCTTTCTTCTTTTAGTCCTCCTTATTTAGTTTTAGTTTTTCTATATCCTTTTTTTTATCTTTTGCCTTTTTATATCCTTCATTTGATCACATTCCTCTTAAGCTTATGCTTTTTAGTTGAAATAAATTTTTAAATTGCAATTTCTTTCAATATTTTTAGTCATAAGTTTTCTTTTACTGTTTTTATATGTAACTCTGTATTTTTTATGCACTTTTATACCAACGTAATATACTTAACCCTTTGTTTTATAAAAGAAAATACTTTTTAGTTGTAATTTCCACATCATCTCAAACATTCCGCCTCATTTGCTGCTCTCAACATACATACAAAGTAAACCCTTTGCCGGGGCGCACGTGAGTCAGCTGATGCACGATTGCCATGCCGCACGGCGGACAGTGGCTGTTGAATTATGGTCGGCTGGCAAGCTGCCAACGAAAATATGGCAAAATAATTCCCTCCGCTATTCTGAACGATCACGAATGAGGCATTAAGCGAGAATATCTACTGATGTCATGCGTTTCGGCTTTGAATTCACCACTTGAAACGGTCTGCTGTGTGTGTGTGTGTGTGGGTATGAATGTGAGTGTTATGGGAGTGATTTGATCGGGAAAACATTTCCATAAAGAACGGCATCCACTTGATGGGGAAATGCGAAAACAACGATAATCGTAACAGTGGCCTGATGTCTATGCGCTAGTTTAGAAATGGTAGAATTTGTTTTGATAGTGAGATGAACGAACTTTGATGATCAATAAAATGATGAGTTTTATACCTTATTTTGTGGCTATATTTTACGATAAGCATGCTGTACTGAGACACTCAGAAAAACATGAATTTTCGGCTGATGTTTAATTTAACAGAAGCACTAAAGAAAATCACAGACATGCTCCCATCTATCTGCAATTATCATAAATCTCTTGCTCCAGATGTAACGATGTAACCCGTGTAGTGAAAGTAATGAGAAACAAAATTCAAATTATTTTTCCCCCCATTCCCAGGTTGTGTGCGAGCTGAACACGCACTGAACACTGAAACCACTCAGTGGCAGTAGAAGAAGTTCCAGTTCGTTAGCATAACCGTTGCACATTTTGCGTTTGAACGGTTTTCCAGCGGATGGTGGATGGGTGGACGAATAAATCAAAAATGCTCCACCACAATAACATGACGCCATCCCGAACGGACGACGAGTAGACGATAAAACTTTTCCATTCTACCATTCCTAACGAGCAAAACGGGACGAGCGTACACAGCGTACAAACAGAGCAACACACTAGTTTGTTTTTCATGGAGGCGCCTAGTCGCTCTGGTAGGAATAGTATAGAGACGGTCGGCACTTTAGGGGAATCAACGTTTTGTAATCAACGTAGAATTTGTTCGCCACACATGTTTCTCGCACGAGGACCGAGCAAATGTCTGGAGAATTCCGACCGCAGTACGTACGTACGCCCGTCTTTACCGCAACGTCGAAGACAACTTTAATAACGTTTGGTGGTCGGTTTTCGGGAGGGATCATAAAACGATTTCTGGTGGCCAAAAGCCGTCCTCGAGTGCAGACGTTAGCGTCCGTTTCATGATGAGGCAATTAAATTGTACTTTTGTGCCCTATTATGTTCTGTAGGGGAAGAATATTTTGTCCGCCTTTTTTATTGAGCAAACAGATCTTGAGAGATTTCTCGACTGTTTCCGATCATACAAGGCGTTTTATTGGAAAGACCCTCTCAGCTTAATGCATATCGATTTCGAGTGGACGAGAAGAAACAAATAGATTCCAGCATAGCTATCACCATAATTTATCCGGCACACATGACTCCACCATTTGGGGAAATATGAACTGCTAGAAGACTTCATCAAAACCACAACCTTAAAACGAAACTGAAACGCATACATACGTACGTAGCTGCTTCTCTCACACAACTGCTGCGCATCGTCAATCATCATCACCATTGACGAGCTGTCAGCAGCGAGCAGACGTGCAGACAAACATCTTGGGATACTACGGGGGTGCCCTTTTGTGCACCGGTCGGGGTGAACTTGAACCTCCGGCTGTGTCGTGACAGAAGGAAGGAACGGTTTTTTTTTATGAGAGGCCACCGACTGTGCTACCCAAAAGTGTTGACGTTTCACCATCAATTAGAGTTATCTGATCGTAGCGAACCACGATTTCGGGTTGTGTCAGCACAAAAGAACCAACAAACTGGTTACTCTCTTTGTTACGGGTAGTATCTTTGTTCTGACCTTGCCTGTTCGTTGGTGAAATGGTAGCAATTTGGCTACCTTCAACAGCTGTTAGTGGTCCTCACTAGATGGCGCTTCCAACTAAGCATTACTTTTCTAAGCATCTGAGGAGGTAGTGCTTGCTGGAATTTGCGTCACAAGAGAAGATACACTCGAGAGACACAAACTCAATAAAATTACCGATTATCTTAACTTCTTTCCCTCCATTTCTCTGTACCTTCCTCATCAGCAAACCGCACCACAAAACGATTATCTCGGCAGTTTTATCGCAAACCACCTCCTGATTCGGCGAAAGTTTGCTGCGTCTAGACGTAGCGGCTTTCAAAGTTATTCGAGTGTCGAGTGTCTCTTACTTTACTGGTTCTGGTGTGTCTTTTGGCCACAAAATGATGTTTACCTTGTTCGGTTTGTTATCGGATGTAGCGACGAAGAAGGGGGTTTTCTGCTTGATTGGGCTATGAAGAGGGAAAGGATGTTGTGGATTAAGGTTACCGTGGGGAGACGACAGCTTGCTTGGATGATTCGGTCTTTAAGACGGAGTTGTATCTGACAGCTCAGGCACCCTTTAAAGCTTGTATTGAGTCATTAGAACATTAGAGGATGTAAGAATTCTTAAAGTTAAATTGGTTAGAATCGTATTCTTCCTTGCAATAAATTCAACCGAGTTGGCAATACCATCTAAATTGATCCGGCGAGATTAAAGTTCAAAACCACCCCCCCAACATTCAGGCACATTAGCATAGATGTAAAATCGTTTGGCAAGTTCGCTCGTAAAGTCTTGGTAATGTGTTCCTTTCACGAGCAAGATTTATGACAATTGTCTTTCGGGGAAGGTTTTCCCGAGCCGGATGTAGCGAACATGCGTTCGGTTTTCTTGGAGACCGAAAGAAAAAAAAACACATAAAGATGCTCACAAACTGGAGCAGCTGGAGGCTTTCAGTCGCAAATCCCGAATCCTTTACGGCCAAACCGAGCATGAAACGGATGTTGTTTCACAAGATTTTGTCGCCAGGAGGTGTAGCATTGCTACGGTACAAGCCCTTTTGCGGGAGCAGGATTTGTGATGTCACAGTGTGAAAGATGTTTTCATTTCCTGCTCCGTTCAAACATCAATCTAGCTTTTGGGTGCTTCT